>VMBQ01002467.1:98581-132525 GCA_007657795.1 Dreissena rostriformis | reverse complement strand
GGGAGCCTTCGTTTCAAAGAGGTCCTTATGGCCTCCTAATGAATGACTCAGCTGAGGTGATGCCAATCAAGAACAAGCATCGTGAGAATGATAGAAGTAAATCCCTGTCAGCTGTTACCATCAGAGCACAGGCAGAGGCTGTGCTCAAGAAGGCCGGAGGTGACATATCGAATTCATATCGAAGGTGACGCTGGATGGCTGGTAGCAGAATCAGAGAAAGATTTAGCCAATCCAAAAGAATCAGAGGCATATGGTGACAAATGGGTGAATAAGATGGCATTCAAAAAGTATGTCGAGTTTTTTGAAGAGGGCTGTGAACTAGTGGCACGAAAGAGAAGGAGTAAAGGTATGTCAATGGCTCATAACTTCAATTATTTGTTATATTGACAGTCTTATTTAATGAACAAAAAAGTTTCAGTCGCCCTTCTTTCATAATTCTGCTAGAAGTGACTGGAAACATAAGAATGCCTATATATGGAAACAAAAGAATACCCAAGTAGAGTATTGAAATACAAGTCTGGTGTAAGCANGACTGCACAGGCTAATCTGGAATGACACTTTACGCACAAGTATTTTGCCCAGTTTTCTCAGAACACGCAACATATAAGTCTGGTGTAAGCAATGCCCGATTTTCTTTTCTCATTAATTTTATCTGCCACAATAAAAGATTGAAATGATAATGTTAAGTGTATTCTCATTTTCCAGGTTTTGCACTAGACTAGAACTGTATAAGGGCATGGGCTTCAATAATACATACATACAATTTATATAATGAAGGCAAATGATTTGGTATGTAAGATCATATCGTTTCTGTCTATTGATATCCTTTTTATGCCCCCGATGGTGGGCATATAGTGATCGCACTGTCTGTCTGTCTGAAATTCCGTCACAATTTGCATTT
Source organism: Dreissena rostriformis (assembly GCA_007657795.1). Classification (NCBI taxonomy): domain Eukaryota; kingdom Metazoa; phylum Mollusca; class Bivalvia; order Myida; family Dreissenidae; genus Dreissena; species Dreissena rostriformis. The sequence goes on along the minus strand of VMBQ01002467.1, from coordinate 131,624 downwards.
AGGTTTCGAAAAATGTGGAAAAATACTTTGCGTTTAGGTTTAGAAAAATGTGGAAAATGGGGGCATATGTCATCCTATGGTGACAAGCCTTGTTTTGTTTTTAGCAGGTGTGTCAACCACAGTCCAGAGTGTTTCAACCACAGTTCAGGGTGTGTCAACCACAGTTTAGGGTGTGTCAACCACAGTTCAGGGTGTGTCAACCACAGTTCAGAGTGTGTCAACCACAGTTCAGGGTGTGTCAACCACAGTTCAGGGTGTGTCAACCACAGTTCAGGGTGTGTCAACCACAGTTCAGGGTTTGTCAACCACAGTTCAGGGTGTATCAACCACAGTTCAGGCTGGAGAGATGTCTGATGATGAGATTCTTCTTCATACACAGGACATGGACAAAAAGATGACTTCAGGTACATTAAATTATGTATTTTTTTAACTTTAAAATGTATAAAATTAAAAAGGATAAACAAGAATGTTGCCAAATACTACTTTAAATATTAAAAAAAAGAAACGTGTGCCAAACAACAATGGTTAAAAAAAGTATGAATAAATGTAGTTACCTAGAACTGATACAGCTAGATCTTTAATATTGCTCTCAATAACAAACCAGAAAGAGAATGGTATTTTAGACAGACATGAATGTGTTGTTTGTCCTTTTACTTTTTAATATTTTCTCTTTCTATACAAGTTAATGCACTGTATATACTGTACACTTCAATAAATGTACATTATGCCCAGTATTTGAATATTTTGTATCCCCGTACCTTCAGTCCGTCCCGTCCGTCTGTCACAAACATTTTAGGTTGCGGGGGATATCAATTCAACATCTTGTTCATACATGTATTTTAAGCTTGGATACATAAGTTGTTGCAAAATGACTTGAAGGCATAATAGGTTCACTCTGTGTTACAAACTTCTTTTTAAAGAACTAAAACATAATTACCTTTCTTTTCTTTATACTTGTTTTTACACACTTGCAGCAGAAAAAGTGAAACCTTATTTAATATTTTAAATCTTTATGTGCCAGTGTTTTTTTCCTACTTTGGACAGGTCCGGTAAACGGACCCGTTCCCAAGGACCTACGGACAAGTTCCCGACATGATCTGGACCCCCCCCCCCAATTTTTTCAATTGTGGGTAAGATGGGTAGTGTATGTAAAAACAATATTTATTATTTATATAAAGCACTTTTATGTTCACTTGAATGCCATAAGAGGGTTGTTTATTGTGTTGTTTTCTTTATACTTGATTGTTGATTTAATTTACAATACAGAGAATTGATAATGCACATCTTGTATTCAGCAATTTAAAAGGCTAAAATAATGCAACATATAACAACACAATCTGTGTTCAAATAGCATGTTGTTGCTTGTGCAAGACTGGAATAAAAGTTTGGGTTGCTTTCCTGTGTCATTCAAAGCTGACAAAAGTTAAACAAAGTCATTAGAATATCATTCTTCAATTGGTACAATTCACAACTTGATTTTTCCCAATTCGAAGATTTCGCGACTCGTTTTTCTCAATTTGGTGATTTAAGAACGCGAAAAATTCCCAATGGCATGGATAACGGACCCGTTCCCAATTGGGTGGAAAAAATCACTGTTTGTGCAGACTGAGGAGTTAGTAAGTATGACATTGTATGTGGATGTTGGCTTATCAAGGTGGTAACTTTTATCACACATACCTGACTCCTTCTATTCCTTAGCATAGCATTAGTACTCATTAAACCTTTCCCTTGAACATGAAATTACTAAACACTTAGTAAGAGGTACTTTTAGAAGTAGATATCAGTTTGTGCAGAAAGTAAATGCTTAGACAAAACAACACTGGATTGACATTGCACTTTCATAAGGCTTTTTCGCACCTGATAATTAACTGGATACCTTTATTGGAATGATTTATTTTGCAATTTATACTTAGAATTTATTTTCTGCACAAGGGAAAGAGTTTATGTATTTGAATAGATCCGAATCTTGCATCAAAGCAAGAGTTTTTAAAACATTATAATCACCTTTAGCTTTATTTGCTCTGCAGATATCTTGAAGAATTTTCACAATATGTGTCGTGTTCTGAGAAAACTGGTCAAAATGCTTGTGCTTAAAGTGTCATCCCAGATTAGCCTGTGCAGTCCGCACAGGCTTATCAGGGACGACAATTTCCGCCTAAACTGGATTTTTGCTAAGAAGAGACATCATTTCAACGAAAAATTCCAAAAAAGCGGAAATTGTCGTTCATGATAAGCCTGTGTGGACTGCACAGGCTAATCTGGGATGACAATTTACGCACAAGCATTTTGCCCAGTTTTCTCAGAACACACCACATATGTGTGCAGTGTTCTAACCTAGATTCTTTTAAGCATTACTATTTTGGGAAAAGGAATATAACTCCATTATTGTCAGGTTTCTTGCTAAAATAGAATACGTATCAGGTGAACATTTTTAATGTTAGGGACCTTGAAGGTTATACTATTCCTTTTCTTAAGATTTCAAAACATTTAATTACTAGAAACTCTGCAAAGCTTATGTTTTCTGTCTATAGTACGCGGATAACTAAATGTGCTTTTGGTTTTTCTGTTGGTTTGTTGTTCTTTTATCTTCTATGTATGACGTCAATCAATTCTTTTTTGCTGTTGGTTTGTGTAGCTTTTATTTTATATATGTATAATCAATAAACTTTCTGTTTAACTTTTCGTAATAGATATAGTAAGAATGTTACGTCAATGGGATTTAAATATGAATATTATTATCTCTTATAACGCTTATTATAACTCACCTCTTACAAATCTGCTCAAGGGATATAGTAATGATCATAATTATATGCTAGGCAGCGAAATCACAGAAATATCAGTAAAATATATCCTTATATCTCATGAATATAAACAATGTCTCAAATTTTGCGTGTTTATGATGTCATAGTGCAAACTGGCAAAATGCATTTTGTTGAAATAATGGTTAAAATTTTAATACTGAATAAGTTAATAACTAAAGCATATAATATAAATAGAATATTTGATTACTGTCAGATAATCGGTTAAATCATGACCGGTAATAGAAATAATGTTGACTCTTGCTACCCCCTGATGAAAGTAGGTATTATTTCCCAGAGCAGACCTCCTCTGTGTCAATACTTATTTGCTGCACACTTGATCCTCCATTCAAAACAACTGCAAGACACTTTTCCCTTGCATAGTGATAGTTCTTTTCCCAGTAATAATGAACCCACTAAAATAACCGAAATAATGTTGACNGTTACGTCAATGGGATTTAAATATGAATATTATTATCTCTTATAACGCTTATTATAACTCACCTCTTACAAATCTGCTCAAGGGATATAGTAATGATCATAATTATATGCTAGGCAGCGAAATCACAGAAATATTAGTGAAATATATCCTTATATCTCATGAATATAAACAATGTCTCAAATTTTGCGTGTTTATGATGTCATAGTGCAAACTGGCAAAATGCATTTTGTTGAAATAATGGTTTAAATTTTAATACTGAATAAGTTAATAACTAAAGCATATAATATAAATAGAATATTTGATTAATGTCAGATAATCGGTTAAATCATGACCGGTAATGGAAATAATGTTGACTCTTGCTACCCCCTGATGAAAGTAGGTATTATTTCCCTGAGCAGACCTCCTCTGTGTCAATACTTATTTGCTGCACACTTGATCCTCCATTCAAACCAAATGCAAGACACTTTTCCTTTGCATAGTGATAGTTCTTTTCCCAATAATAATGAACCCACTAAAATAACCGAAATAATGTTGCCATCGCGTTATCTATAAGTTATAAAAGACCTTTCATAAGTAAAAATCTTGAGACTATCTTGAACAAGGACAAGTCCAAAATAAACATTTACCCTTGTATGTGGCGTGTTCTGACAAAACTGGGCAAAATGCTTGTGCGTAAATTGTCATCCCAGATTAGCCTGTGCAGTCCGCACAGGCTAATCAGGGACGACAATTTCCGCTTTTATGGATTTTTAGGTTTAAATGATGTCTCTTCTAAGCGAAAATCTAGTTTAGGCGGAAAGTGTCGTCCCGGATTAGCCTGTGCGGACTGCACAGGCTAATCTGGGATGACACTTTACGCACAAGCATTTTGCCCACTTTTGTCAGAACACGCCACGTATGTGCACTTTGATAGGCTTGTTTTGCTCCCTGATAAAATTGGGAAAACTCGTATAGAGATCAAGGGTCATGGTAAAATCACCTGGTAGCAAATTCCTGAAAAAAACATTCCTGGTAATGTTATTCTTAAGGAGAAGGACTCGAGCACCACCTGTATTATTTGAACTCTTTCTACTCGTTCAGTGTATGTGTGTTGTAAGCCTATGTAAAAGAGAGTGGATTGTAACCTTGTTTCAATGTACTCCCGCCCTTCTGGAACATGTGTTCCTTAACATTTAATTTTAAGATATTCTTCCAATTGCCGCCTTATAGTGTAAGCATCCTTAGTTTTTGTGATATTTTAGTACTTTATTGTATTAGTTTCTTAACATGTTGAACGCAACTTTCAGGCGTTTCTGAGGCTATTTCACATAAAACCGGTAAAAATCACGTTCATTATTTGGGTATTGTATCTCCTCTTTATCCACAGTCGCAACGGCATATCATCATAAAGGCAGATGGGTATAACCTTATAACATACTAATGATATAGTGAGATATAATTACAAGGCAAACTCAAATTAATATTATAAAGATAACTTGCACCGTATGGCTGGTTTCAAGAGTTTAAATTGATCAAATCGGTTTTGAGCTCCGTATGATGACTGATTTATTTTGAATGCGTCAAATCTCTTTCAAATGTAAATAATATGTAAATCAAATTATATGTAGACAGACTGAAGTCTGTCTGCCTGTCTTAATCTTATCGAGTTATTAAACATTGTTCTAAATGCGACGCTTCTGTCAAAGCTTTGAAATACATATTTTTCGCTGAAAACAATAAGTTGATGTCACCTTAAACTTTCTGTAATTTTGTGGAACGGACGATTAGTTTGAGATACTAGTAGAATGTTTTGTTTTAATGACTGCATTTCAGAGTCTGAGTCAATTGTGCGTTTAATCAGTTGGATTTCATGATTACGCTCATAATCGCATGTTCATATGATTTCATGTCTTGGCAAACGTCAGTCTTGTAGTCGGGCAAGTTATTGCGGCTTAGCGTTTCTGCTATTGGAATCTGTTTTCCATGTATATGCACTATTTTATAGTCATATTTGGTAAATTATAATATATTTTCTTGCAATCTTGGCGGAGCTGCCAGCAAACTTTTCAGTGTTATGCTAACAAGTGGTTTGTGATCACTTTGGACTTCTACGTGTCGTCCGTGTGTCATTTATTGAAACTTTGGCATGCCAAATAACACAGCGTAGAGCACTTTTGTGAGCAGGACACACGATTTGGTTATATTGAGATACAGATACAGATTACATATTTTCCCAGGAAAACATTTATGTGCAAAGCAGTGATATGTTGCATATTGGTAAGAAATAGTTAAAGGGACATTCCTGTGTTAAATAGAATACTAGATCACGTAAGAGTTGTCTCTACTGTTAATCTTGTAGTTATATGATAAGGTCTTTAAGAATAGACTTCAATATAAAATATGAAAACATAAGATTAGTGAAATTTGAATAAGCCCAGCAATAGCACCATGTATTGTGTTAAAGTAGTAATTAACCCATTACATTTTTACGCAGAACTAAAATTTGCATTTAAACAAAATTCACATAAAACATGGCATGGTACTAAGTTGATATTTGTATTGAATCATTTTGTATGAACGTGAGTATGTACGATTTTTGTAAGATGTTAACACGACCTATTCTTGACGAAAAGATGGTTGGTTACCAAAAAGTCGTTGAATTTATTAATACATGTCAGCTACTTTGAAGTAAGATTTCTACAATATTGTGAGTAGCATTGTTTACATTGACACCACACTTGTTACTCTACTTATTGCGATACATGGGTAGCGAATTTCCAATATACCAGTTCAGGAAACAAAATCTTACTTTATCTTAAAAACAACCATACGAATTAACATACACGCCTCCTTTTCAAATGTGATAATTGTAATCGTGCTAATACTTCGTATAAGGTGTAATATTGCTTCCACAATTAAGCGAATTTAGAGATGTGAATTGCCATAAGATGCTGCTCTGTATAGCTTCAGTGACATATAGAGAATGTTATGTGAGTTTCGGATAAAGATCAAGTTTATCATGCGAGGCAAAAATTAGAATCATGGTAGCGCGAGGCTTGCCGAGCATGATAAACTCGATCTTTATCCGAAACTCACATAATATTCTATTTATCCTATTATTTCTTCCATTTGTTTATTAATAATTATCAAATATCGCATTTGTAGACGATTTTGTTCTTCCGTATTTGACAAAAACAGATTTTCCATTTTTTGGAAAAACCCACAAATGATCTAAAAATAGCGATAGTATAAAGCTCAAGTTTATACGATCGTTGTTATCCTATCGATTTTCATCTGGTAATAGGATAAAATTATATACATATTGACTACCTTATTATAAACACCTTTATACTTTAAAGGTAAAGGAAGATATTTAAAAAGACGCTACACGCAAGTCCACCAGTTTAGGTTAAAAAGACATTTCTAGTTTTTGTGATGACACCTGCTTTAGAACACCAGTGTTATACATAAATTCACGAGGACAAGGAACCACTATCGGTCAATGATTTATTTAGTATGTGATTATAGGTCGCCTTGGTGTAAAGAATATGGCACCACGATGGTTTTATATCCACCTACATATATTATTGCATACATTTATTAGGGAATACAACTTATATAATTATTAACACAAGTTTTCGCAACAAAGCTGTGAATACATTTTCGAGAAAAACACTTTTACGGAAGCTACTAATAACATTATGAAACATTACGCTTCTTGAGCGGAGTTAAGTTACCCGTATAAGGGGTCTTAAAAAAAAAAAATCTGTTTGCAACGGAAAACGATCACCGATAGCACGTGCACTCGTGCCAGCAGGTTGGAATGTGTCGATTCGTGTTATAAGTTAAGAAATCGGATGAAAAACGTCGAAAAAATGCACGGAAAAAAGGCTTGAAAACGCGTTCAGTTTCTAAAATTTGGTTAGCGGAAATTTCAAATGGAATATATTGTCCCACAAAAATAAAAACGAGCATTTTGTATATCATTAAAACAATGGTACCAGACTACACCTAGCGTTGAAATTTTATCTATTGCTCTGAAGTTAACTGATTTTCTTATGGGTTAACTTTGTTTTACGAAATATTTTACGAAATATTCTTTGATTTTGAGTGTTTATGGACTTTTAATTATGTTAAAATTGTTGTAGCGACACTCTGCAAACTACTGGCAGGCAGGAGATTGTTGCTTCATTTTAATGTCCGCATTCGTTGTCTAACTGTTGTAAAGAATTATGTTCATGGAATACTGCTGCACTTGTGAGTGTCAATTGAGTTTCACGTGCGGACGAAGCGGTTTCACGTGCTTTTTAAAACACATCAGGAAGTACGCGCTTGCAAACAAGTCAGACAAAGAATGGATGTCGAAAGTGAGACCACTCGATTTTCAATGTATTTATTCAATAGGTAATTCACAAACAACAATCAATAATTTAGAATGGTTTAAACATGTATGGAGATTTTATGTTTTCTTTTCGTTTGATTTATAAGCTGTCTGGTTTGTTTAATATATGTATGTCAAGTAGGTTTCATAAATCCTTTGTACCATTAAAAACCTGTTTACAAGCACATGTATGTTATTGAATGAAATGCAAATGAATATCCTATTCTAAGCACGTATAATTACGACGAAAGTAAGTATACTAAAAATCCATCCTCGGGGAAATAAATGGTTTCATTTTAGAAAAGGTGCACATAAATGCTTATTTTCTCTTGATTGTACTGATTATTTATGAAGAATTAAAACAAAACACGTAATACATAAACAATTTAGATATAAAAAGATACTCTTCCAACTTCCATGCAATGTCAAAGCAAATGGACTCAATAATATGGCAACCATCGGTGAAGCAACCAAACTATTCAATAATATTGCACATGTGTAAAGAAATCATGTAATGTATAGTAATTCATAATAATTAAAAAGTCTAAATAAGAAAATGTCCATCCTAATTGTCAATTTATTAAATTGTATAATTATAAGATAAGACTCGTCTTTAAATGTTCGATACATCAACAAAAATTAGCCTGCTCCTTATGATTATTCATGTGAAACATATTCATATGCCACTTCCGTTAATTGAAACAAGAAAAGAACACAAAAGCGGGGAAATAAACTACTTTACGACTTCAGTTATGGTTACAGATCGGCTGAAGTATCAGATTAAATGTCCTGTTTCTTCTAGGGGATAATCATAGACAATTCAATCATCATTGAAATAGGTTATTTTTTTAAATAGTAGCACACATAACAATCCAGTATTTTAGTACAGAAAATCAATAGTCTGTTGGACTTATCGATATCGAATAATGCCGTTTCTCTTTGGATTGATATGTTTGCTGGGATTAATTCATCTAAGCTCTCAAAGTGGTGAGATTATATAGGCAGATCAGAAAACATATTAAATTTTATCATTAGGTAATAAAAAATGTTCTAAACAAGTACTTTCACTCTGAAAACACAGACGTGTTAAACCGTTCATATATTTTTTTGTAAAACTGAATACTTATTGTTTATATCGGTTTAAGGATATCGTTTGTAGTGCAGTGAATATACGAGTTCTTTTGGGTAAATGTATACTCTTCTAGAAGTAATGGGTTTACAATTTTGTAAGATAAGTATCGGTAAGTTTGAATCACTAAACATTTCAATATACAGAGTATTTATTCACAATTCCGCGCAAGCTATCACATCATAAATTATTCTTTACCTTACAAACAAGGAATGTATATGCTCTCTATTACACCGTGGTTCGTGTTCAATCACGCATGTACACATATTTCTGCACTCATAAGACTTAACAAGTTCGAATATATACACCTTGTATTTTGCTTCTGTGGATCCCTTTATTCAGTACGTAATTAAAGCGGTTATGTGCCTTTTGTTTTGCCTATATACGATTGATTGTATACCAGGATAGGTGGCCTAATCGCAATTAGTTCGTTATTCTTATCACACATTCGCCGAGTCATTCGTTGTGGTTCGAAATGGTTTGAACTGTTCTCGGACAGTTAGGCATTCAGCAGATTTACTTGAACGATGTCGTAAAGACGCATACATTACATGAATAAATATTCAGTATATACAGAAATAAATAATTAAACCATGAAAGTATCATAGCCATTATTTGTAAAAAAAATAATTTAGAGATTCCAAAAAAATAATAATAGAGAAACAAAGTTATTTTTGTCATTGGGAATAGTAATCTAAACGAACTGTGGCAACAATGGACTGTTCTAAACATTTTTCAGACGACAAATTGAAGATATTTTCCCTGGCAACTGATTGGGAGTCCGCACAAAACAATTGTATAAATGACGATCATATTTTGATGTCGGAGATGCCAAGTGTGATTCCCTTGACAAATATCCCGTCTGGTGAAGTCATCTGGGTCAACGCCAAAGTTACATGGATCGAATACGCATATGGTAGGTCTAACGACTATTTATACAATATGTTGTATGCTTATGACTTCCTGTCGGCTGTCTGTATTTTTTAAAGTATATACATGAACTAAATTGACAGTATTTCAATCGTACTCAATATTTCATATAAACCCACACACAACACACGCAAAAGCTTTCTCGCCTTTCGATTCAGGAGGGGGGGGGGCGAATTTTATTCACAGCGTACTCTAGATTCAGCGACATATATATTGTCGTATTTGCCAGTTAGAACTTCGCATTTACTTACAGGTCACATGGATAATTTCAAGTTTGCCTATATGCCCTCGGAGACATTTCTTGAAAACTGCTTATGCGTCTCAAAGACAGGTATGTCAATTCGACAATCGTTGGTGTTCGATCTAAATTAATACCGCTAAAAATTGTCTTTATTTTGATATCATTAAAACTGTAAGCTTATAAAGCAACATACACATTCATATGATACAGCTCGTTAATTTTAAATGGCCATGTTCGACTCAATGTCTTCCTACTGAAATAATTGGATAACACTTGAAAGTCGATGCGTAAAACGCCGTGCTTTTAGGATTGACAACGTGTACCCGTACAAAAACTGCTGTTAACTGGATGGAGGCCAACAAAATGTACACGTTTAATGGGAACACATGGATTCCATTACCGAGTAGAAGATTCAGGGAAACGGTTCCAATGATAGACAAAGGCCTACTTGTGTGGCTGTCGAAGTATAAAAGCGGCAAACTAGAGGGTTTAAATGGTACTTCGAAATTGTAATCTTATCTTAACATTATAATGTTTAAAGAGTAACATCATGTTTAGGTTTACGTTCAACAGGTTGAATTTGTATGGTGAATTATTTTAAGTTTACAAAAACAAGTTTATTTTAAATAGATATAACCCCTGCAAATTATTTGTTTTAATATAATATTTATTTTTTTATTTAGCATACCCTAATTTAAATGATATTTGCCAAATGCGTTCGAATGCTATCCAAAGAGAATTCTTTTCAGATTCAGTTTCAAAGTGTGTTTGCTTACAACGTTTAGAGGACGGTAGTTTCATAGAACGCCTCGACAATTGCTCTAACTCTCACAGTTATGTGTGTGCCAAAGATAAGTAAAGCTTTAGAAAACATCACGAGAGTANTAGGCAGAACATTGTTTTCATTCATCAACAGTAGCAAAACAGCAAACAACACATTTTACTGACGATCACTATACCCGTTATTTAGTTTTTGAGAGCTTTGTCCCTGATGATACCTGTTTTGTACGTTTATAATGAGAACTAAATAATACTTTGACGCTAACCAATCAAATCTATTGTTCTGCAATCAATCCATCAATTAGTGGGCTTATTATAATTTAGTTACACAATAAAACAACCGTTTTGTTTCTTCGTTAACGATTCGTTAGAAAATAAGTTTGAAGCACCGCTCGATTAATAAAATACAGGTAGAAACAAATGAATGGTAGTTTAGTGCTGCTTTACCATTTAAAATCTTAAAATTCGAGTCAAACACAATTTCTGAGCAAAACCTATAGTGCTTGATCACACGAAAACCCACAGAGAGTTGTGTACCAAGTTTTAATTAAAAAAGGCGATATAACAAAACTGTATCGCGAAACAATATATACTTTACATATTTCATATTTTAAATCTACCGGTATGTTGTTGAAATCCTAATATTAACAACAATGAAATCGGGATGTTTATACAAAGCAATTGAATGGAGACTTCTTTAGTAAAATCAGTACACAATCAATACCCAAGTTATATGCAGCACATATTACACACTAATTTGTGTCGTTGTCTTAAAGATACAAATAATGCTTCCGGGAGCTTCATGTAAAACTATTGAATTTCATGTAAGTTTTTTTCAAATGCGTGTTATTCAATTTCTGAAATCCGAAACGCATGACCGAATTGTGTTAATATGATGTCAATGAATTCGGTTAAACAGTGTGAAGTGCATTATATATATATATATATATATACTTATTGCTAATTGTTCTCGTATCCTTTTGGGAACCAGTGTTTTTGAAAGTATATTCGTTGGTGTTTTATAATATTTCTCAACAATATATATAACACCAACGAAGAATATACTTTCAAAAAAACACTGGATCCCAAAAGGATACGAGAACAATTAGCAATAAGTATACATATGAGAAAGATATTGTTCAAACAGTGTAAAATGTATAAAAACGGTAATTATCTTATGCCCTAGCGCTTTCGACTTTACGTCTTCTTCAGGGGTGTAAACAGATGAGTTCAAGATTCATTAGTGCGAATACACAATCGAACCATTGTCTTATTACCAGCCACGGGAAACGACTGGCGAAATAGACTGGCGCCCGGGGTGTTTTTAATATCGATTAGATTGTAAAAATTGCAGTTAACTTTTAAGCATTCACTCTATTATTTTTTTTTTTTTTTTTTTTTTTTTTTTTTTTTTTTTTTTTTTTTTTTTTTTTTACCGTTTTATTTCTTTCGGCTGATACGAAATGTGCCATAGACTTGTTTATTTTGTCGATACAACGAATAAATAGTAAAATGTGCAGTGCAGTGCACTTTTGGCATACAGTCTTGTGTTATATGTCGCTGTATTTCTTTGTGTTTATTTATTTCCGCTGTTTTAAAACGGTTTATAATAGACTATATATATTCCTTAAAATTAAAATAGATATTTTATGCTGTTTGTACTTACACAATGGTTGATATAGGTCAGTATTGATATGTGACAAGTTCAGGGATTGTATACACCGCCATGTGAAAGGTGTGTATTTGGCTGCATGAGCACTCATTAGCTGATAAGATTATGGAGCAGAATATATTGACAGCTAGCATCATGTTAAATTCAAGGCAGGATTTTGTCAAGTGTGGCCCGCGCAATTATATTAAACTGAACATTCTTGATTTTGGGAATGTATGATTATTGTTTATCGCATTACACAAGCGTGATACATTTACGTACTATCAAATCATGAATACATTGCACGTTGTTGGTGTCAGACTTGCCAATCGGAAGTAACAGCGTAAACTGTAACAGATTTGTTGCATCGTTGTTCGCGGGATCCAAGATCGCGGTTACGATATAATTTGTCAGGTCGTTCATGTTGTTATATATGTTTAAGCTGTCCAGTTTCTCAGAGGTATAAAAAGTATATTACACATAGGTAATATAAAAATATATGTAATGGTTATATTACATGGGAAACAGGGTATGGCATGTGATATAGCTGTGTTATGTCACATGTCCACTGTATATTTTATTTGACGATTAACACTAAAACAAGTATAATGAAGACGATACTATGAAACTGGTATTTTCTTTCTAAATATAAACTATAATTAACCAAAGGGTATAACATATACAGGGGAATCATGTTGTGTGTAGGTTGGAAATTAGAAATATTTATTGCAAAACGCTTCTTCTCAGTTTTGATAAACGAGTGCCTTTTTCGCGGTTGAATAAGAACAATTCAGCTATTTCTTTATTTCTTATTCAAGCCAAATAAGGAACTGGCATATTATTAATAAAATGAAATTAGAACAAAGGTTACACAATTTAAATGAAAACCATTGTACATGTAGATTCGATATTGAAATATTTATTGCAATACATTTCTACTGATTTCTAATTAACAATAATCCGGTTCCTTTTCCGCGGTTGAATAAGAAAAAAGGAACCAGTTTCCTATTCTTTAATCAAGCCGAATAAGGAACTGACGTTTTAGCACTTAAATATAATTTAACTGAACCAAAGTATTACACATGTAACTTAAAATCATTGTTTATGTTGGTGTTATATTGAACATATTTATTGCAGTACCTTTTTTATTTTTAATTAATGATAACTTATTAGCTTTTTCGCGGCTTAACAAGTAAACATACACCAGTTCCATATTCAATCGAATAAGNTATATGTCGTTTTTATTTTGCTTATTAAAACTGTGTGTTATACACTGGCGCCCAAAATGTTTATTTTATCGATATGACGTTCAATAAGTATAAATAGCAGAGACATGTTGGCATTCAGTCTTGTGTTATATTTATGTGTCGTGTTTATTTATTCCATGTGGCTGAAGAGTGTTGAGTCGCCTTTTCACGGTATTTTCACGTCATTTCACGGTAAAACAGTAAAAAATATCGATATTTTTCACTGTTATTTTTTACTGTTTGAAACAGTCAATCTATAAACACAGGAAAACTTAAAATAAATAAATAAATAAATAAATAAATATATAAATAAATATATATATATATATATACAGATCCTGATAAGTTCGCACCGACACTGCATCGCTTAGAATCCTTGCCGAAATATGAAAACATCGGAGGACCTAGTACTACGAGCGAGTTTACTAAATATACATATCAAGGTAATGAATATGATATTAAATCTGTATCAAAATTGTTCAAAATAATATTAACCAAGGACACTAGAACATAATTGTTGTCGTAGTTGTTAAAGATGTTATATTAATCACCCGATAAACTTTATTAAAGCAATTGTTTTCAAATAAATGTGACTGGTTATGTGTTTTTAGTATTCTCTATTGCACAACCCTACCCTACAACATGTTGTATTTTATTAACTGATTTTCCAACATGAACCATCAATCTAGCACATAAATAATTCCATAGTATCAGCTAAAAACTAAAAAAGAAAACTAATTAAAATTTGAATATTTCAATCTTTTATTTAAGTCGCAAGCCATTTTTTGATAAGGCTTTAACATATTTGAGTTGTGAAATCAGCGAAGAGTTGTATTCTCATAAAATGTTAAACGGTTATGGAACACCTTTTGGTTATGGTGCATTCGCCGAATCTTGTATTGTTATAGTCAAATCAAGCCATAGTCTAGTAAAGAATTTTCGGCAATACAGTTACACATACCCATAACATAACATAACACATGGCAGCGTGAAAAAATAATTTTATAGATGAAACGTATGATAAATTGTGGTTAAGAACTAATGCTTGCAGCATTATACAATTTTAAATGAATTTACATGCTTTAACTTCAAATAAATAGTATTGCAAGGAAAAGATCGCGATTGTGACTTTTTATGTAAACTTGTATAAAGAAGAACATACTAATAATGCAATCTAAAATAATATTTACCCATCAATATTAACCGATTATCACACATGTCCTTGGCAACCACCTATACAAAATGTTATTATAGATAGGTGATTTATGGGGATATAATGTAAATGCAGCTTTTTTTTATTAATTTAGCCATAACAACAACGACACCTGGCACTACGTAAAGAAGCGCTAAGCATGATATTTCATATATCTGTTACAACATCCTCTAAATTTTCTGCACCATCTACTACATCTAGTACACAATCTAAAACAATCTAATGCACACTCGTATACATCTTATACACAATCTACTACATCTACTACATCTACTACATCTATTACATCTACTACACAATCGCTTACATCTACTACAACATGTTTTACACATACTACACAATATACGCCATCTACTTCACAATCTCCTACATCTAACACATAATTGACTTCATCTTATACACAATCGACTACATCTACTACACAACCTGCTACATATAGTACACAATCCACTACATCAACTACTTAATCTACTTCATCTTCTACTCAATCTACTTCATCTATTACTCAATCTACTACATCTACTAATCACTGTGCTTCATCTACTCAAAATCAACATATACCACATACTTTACTACATCTACTACTCACTCCACTACACCTACTAATAAATCGACCATATCCACTAATCAATCTACTTCATCTACTAATCAATGGACTACATTCTCAACTCAATCTACGTCATCTACTACTCTCAATCTGATTCATCTTATACACAATCTACTTCATCTACTACACAATCGACGTCATCGACTACTCAATCTACTTCATCAACTACTCAATCTACTAAATCTACTACTTAATCTACTACATCTACTTCTCAATCTACTTCATCAACTACACAGTCTGCTACATCCACTACTCAATCTACAACATACACTACTCAATCTACTTCATCTACTTCTCATTATACTGCATCCACTACTCAATCTGCTACATCTATTACTCAATCTACTACATCTACTTCTCAATCTACTTCATCTACTACTCAAGCTTCTACGTCCACTCAATCTACTTCATCTATTTCTCATTCTACTGCATCCACTACTCAATCTGCTACACCCATTACTCAATCTATTACATCTACTACTCAATCTTCTTCATCCACTACTCAATCTACTTCATCTACTACAACATCTACTACATCTACTACTAAATCTTCTACATCTACAACTAAATCATCTTCATCTACTACTCAATTTACTACATCTGACACTCAATGTACTACATGCACAACTCAATCTGGTACATCTACTACACAATCTTCTACATCTACTACACAATCTACTTCATCTACTTCTCAATCTACTTCACCTACTTAACACTCTTCTACATCTACTTCTCAATCGGCTACATTTAGTGCATAATCTACTACATCCGCTACTCAATCTACTTCATCAACTACTCAATGTACTACATCTGCTACACAATATACTACATCTACTATACAATCAACTACATCTACTACTCAATCTACTACATATACTACTCAATCTTCTTAGTCTACTTCATGTACTACATAATCTACGTTATCTACTACAGAATCTATTTCATCTTCTACTGAATCTACTACATCTACTACTCATTCTACTTCATCCACTACTCAATTTACTTCATCAACTTCTTAATCTTCTAAAACTACTACTCAATTTACTTCATCTATTACTCAATCTACTACATCAACTACTCAATCTACTTTATCTACTACCCAATATTATACATCTACTTCTTATTCTACTACAGCAAGTTCTCAATCTACTTCATCTACTACTCCATTTACTACATCTACTACTCAGTTTACTTCATCACTTATCAATCTACTAAATCTACTACTTAATCTACTACATCAACTTCTCAATCTACTTCGTTTACTACTCAGTCTACTACATCTACTACTCAATCGACTACATCCACTATTCAATCAACTACATCTACTACTTAATCTAGTACATCCACTACACAATCGACATCATTTACTTCTCAATCTTCTTCATTTACTGCACAATCTATTTCATCCACTACTCAATCCACTGCATCCACTACTCAATATTCTATATCTAGTACTCAATCTTCTTCATCTACTACACAATCTACTACATCCACTACTCGATCTACTACATCTACTACACAATCTGCTACATTAACTACTCAATCTACTTCAGCTACTACTCAATCGTCCTCATCTACTACTTAATCTACTTCATCTACTTCATCTAATTCTCAATCTACTTTATCAACTACTCAATCTACTTCATCTACTACTCAATCAACTACATCTACTACACAATCTACTTCATCTACCACTCAATCTACTGCATCTACTACACAATCTACTACATCCACTACTCAATCTACTTCATCTACTACACAATCTACTACATCCACTACTCAATCTACGACATCTACTACATTAAATACTACATCCACTACTCAATCTACTTCATTTACTACTCAATCAACTACATCTACTACACAATCTACTTCATCTACCACTCAATCTACGGCATCTACTACTCAATATGATACATCTACTACAAAATGAACTACATCTAGTACACATTCTACTACATCTACTACTCAATTTACCTCATCTACTTATCAATCTACTACTTATACTACTCAATCTTCTACATCCAGTACTCAATCTACTACATCCAGTACTCAATTAACTACATGTACTACTCAATCTACTACATCCACTACACAATCTACATCATCTACTTCTCAATCTACTTCATCTACTACACAAAACACTTCATCCACTACTCAATCTACTACATATACTACTCAATCTACTACATCCACTACTCAATCTTCTTCATCCACTACTCAATCTACTTCATCTACTAAACAAACTACACAATCTACTACATCAACTACTCAATCTAATTCATCTACTACTCAATCTTCCTCATCTACTACTTAATATACTACATCTTTTACATCTACTACACAATCTACTACATCAAGTACACAATCTACTACATCCACTACTCACTCTACTACATCTACTACACAAGCTACTACATCTACTACACACTCTACTACATCTACTACACAATCTTCTACATTTACTACTCAAGCTACTACATCTACTACTCAATATACTTCATCTACTACATCTCTACTGAATCTATTTCATTCACTACTCAATCTTCTACATATTATATACAATCTACTACATCTACTACTCAATCTTCTTCATCTACTACTCAATCTGCTACATCTACTACTCCATCTACTCCATCTTCTACTCAAGCTACTACATAGTCTTCTCAATCTGCTACATCTACTACTCAATCTACCTCATCTACTATATCTACTACTCAATCTACATCATCAACTACTCAATCTACTACATCTACTACACAAGCAACTTCATCTACTACACAATCTTCTTTATCCACTAATCAATAAACTACATCTACTCCTTTATCTACTACATCCACTTCTCAATCCGCTACATCCACTATTCAATCCTCTACATCTACTACACAATCTACTACATCTACTACTCCATCTACTCCATCTACTACTCAAGCTACTACATCTTCTACTCAATCTACCTCATCTACTACATCTACTACTCAATCTACTTCATCCACGACTCAATCTACTACATCTACTACACAAGCAACTTCATCTGCTACACAATCTACTTTATCCACTAATCAATCTACTACATCTACTACACAAGCAACTTCATCTACAACACAATCTACTTCATCCACTCCTCAATCTACTACATCTTCTACACAAGCAACTTCATATACTACACAATCTACTTCATCCAATAATCAATAAACTACATTTACTTCTTAATCTACTTCATCTACTACTCAATCTACTTCATCTACTACATAATCTACTACATCTTCGTCACACTGATCTACATGTACTACTCAATCGGTCTCATCTAGTGCACAATCTTCTCCATGTACTACACAATGTATTACATCTACTACACAATCGGCTACATCAAGTGCACAATCTATTTCATGTACTACACAATGTAATACACCTAATATACAATCTGCTACATCTTGTACACAATCTACAACAATCTAATACACAATCTACTACATTTATACACAATCGTTCATTTCTTCGAATATGTCTAAATCTACCATGGTCAATTAAAAGTGTATGGGCTGAACAGCGTCATATTGTCAAACAAACTCTATATCTGCCATTAAAAACATCTAAATTAAATTTCATATTCTTATTCTGATTAACAAATTTTATAACTGTCAAGTTTTGGCAAATTTTCAAGGTCACAAACCCAATATTTGTTTACTTGCATCTGTGATGCGTTGACGAATGTTGTTTATATCCGAAAATTAAAGATCTATACATATCGTTCATTTCTGGATTTGTGTCGTCTTTAAACCTTTAAGTGTAACTGCTAGTGAGATGAAACTTTACGCTGTAATTTACTCGTAAGCTAATGAGGCTACATTCGATTTTGTAGGTTTTTCAATTAACGCGTTGTTCATCATTTGACATGTAACTCAAAACGATCAACCGCTGGAGTAATAAAACTGTGTTTCCATTTTTATCAGCATGGTAACGTGTTCACCTCTGTATTTAGAACAGAATAGGCAAAGTTAATCAAACATAGATTCCTTGATTTAAGCCAATTAAACATTGTTTTATCCCTTCCAGCATCGAAATCAAATAGGTTTAGTTGTCGCAGTAACATAAATTAAAGGGAAGAAATGCATAGTTCATATTAACTAGTGTGATATATATGAAGCAATTGAGTTTTATTGAGAATCAGTGCAATGCGGAAACCGTTTCCAGTCATAGTTATGTTTCCTGTTCATCAAACTAATTAGAAACACCAAGATTTTTGGACCTTAACATTGAATCGTAAATATATGTTTTTAAAGGGTTTGAATTGTTTCATGCGTTTCTTTACTATTGCAACTCGTTTGTTTTAGTATTTGTTTTAATAGATGACTCAGAATTATCACATAATCGAACTTAATTTATTTTAAAGTCACGAACAATGCAATTAACAATACACAAGATGAGTAACTTTCGATTACGACAAGGTAGAGGAAGTGTGTGCAAGCTACAAAAACAAAACGATGTATTAAACACTGATGCTGACCAATCATTAAGGCCTGTTGATCCATAAACACATAAACATGCACATAAGAGTTGGTCCACACTCTCTTTAAATGTAAAGAATAAGATTTAATGTAAACAATTCATCAAAAAGTGGCAGCACTAAAATAATATTCAGCAATCAAGGATTTTATCGCATGTTACGTTTTATTTCGATGTTTTTATATTAAAGGATCTGATGACAGCAAAGGCTCCACGACAGTCAACTGGCTCGTCTCTGGAGGGATAGGAATAGGGATAGCGGGATGTATTGTCGGAACAGTTGGTGTTGTGTACGTTTGCCGTCGGGGGCATTGTCGGCGACTTTCAAGACATAGCTTGAAACAATTCAGAAATGGGTATTCTCAATTATTTTCCCTTTCATCTTGTGTCCCATTTTATTTCCGCTTCTATTATATAGTTCGATTACTCATAAAGGCATTATGGAAAGAGGCACACTTGTACAAACCAACTTTATACGACGGCATTTTTGTTGTTCACATCTAACAGACAGACGATACTCAGCATGGAACCTGTGCCAAGTGTTTTTGATGGACAGCCGTTAAGCTCAGTAGGCGTGTCGCACGACCCAACCCAAGATTATATACATGTAGTAAGTCAATATGGCATAGCGTGCACAGCTCCAAAGAAATACTTGTTCTCGCTATTGTAATAAATAATATCCTGAATGTGGTTTAATAGCGTACACAGTCTGTAGCGCAATATACTGTGGCTTAATTGTGTGTTTATTTTAAGATTAAACAAATTAAGTAAAACGAGGTTGGACTGTACTGCGAATAGTGTGTTTATTATACAAGATTGGTTTTGCCTTTTTTGTTTATATTTGAATATTGTATATATTTTAAATGTTTAGTTTGTGTACTGTTTTATTTAAACAGGTTAGTGACAATTACGATGAGCTAAAATTTGAGAGTACGATGGAGGTTAATCGCATGTTTCAGTCAACAGGTGAGTATATTTTTGCAGAGGCTACACCCCAAGACGTTATGTGTTAAACACTCTGCTCTTAGAAGATTTTTTTTTTACTTTAAGTACTAGTATACCTTGGAATATAAACACAAAAATGACAACGAAACAAACGACTATTTTCTTAAAAGAACCTGTTCACAGTTTGTGAAAATGAGAATCTTTAAAGTTCAAGCATGGACAAAAGTAAATGAACAACGTACATCCATGAGCGAAATAACACTAATGCCGAAGACTCATACTGAAGACACTTGTTTACGAATAATCATCGTTAGAAATCGTATAATGTTAAAGCGTTACAAACGCGAGACGATTGAATAATTTTGAGAGTTCTGTTGATATCGTAATATATTGTGACCATACGCGGATTGCTTATATGAAATATAAAATACTTCGTAGTTGTTAGCAGTACCGATGGCCGAGTGGTTTCGGCGATATACTTTTACTCCAAGGGTAAGTGGTAATAGTCCAGGTGGGGATAACTTATTTTCTCTATTAAGATTTATTCTTGTTTTTTTTTAATGGAGATGTTTAGTTCCGATGTTTACATTTATCAATTTAAAGCATTGAATGACAAGCTTCAAAACATGAATGAATTTGTTTTGACGTATGAATCGAGAAACACAATTATAGTATAATGTATTTATCAAATGACATTTGAATTCGAAAATGAGCAACATTTAAATAATATATATTTGTATAGTTATCACAATCATGTCGCTAAACCTTCATTTATCGTTATTTTATGAACATTTGTATTATTCGATCGTACAATCGAAAAACAGCAAAGGTTGTTCGAGATGTTAAAAAAATTAAATTTTATGTAATAAAAACTATGTATCAAACATTTGATCCCCACATGTAAAAACTAAATGGTCTGAAGTAAAATTACACGCATTAATTCATATACCAAAAAATAAAAACCCGTATTGTTCCGCAAATGTAGATTTCAATGAGCCTTATCGTTTCTGACTTTGATTACGGTTATTAGCATTTTGTGTTACCCGATTCATACTTATTACAAACAGCGTGTATATGAGAAATCTTTCATGTAGATTGTTTCTATGCATCCTCCGGAACACATTTATTGTACCGCTCATGTACATATTTAAGTAAAACTGGATATATATATATATATTTACATACCATGGGGTTTGCTATAACGCCTGTTGTATACATTGTGTAAGAAATTGTACTCTTTTTGATAAGTTAAATTTACAATTATTAGATATCATATCGCTGAAAGATATCAATGAGTATCTTGAGTCTCTACAATGTTTTATGATTACTAAGTCAGTCATGCTTACTTCTTGGAATTATGTCTTTTAAGAATGCACACATAGTACATTTTAAAGAAACTTTGACCTGAATCATAATGAAAAGGCACTAGCCTTTAAAATATATAGTTTGTATTGAAAACCTTATCTCTAAACCCAAATTCCAGATGTATCCATAGTGATACTTGAAGTGTGAATCCTTTTGGAATTGGTATCTATGTTCTTATTGCATAATGTGACAATTTTGTTCATGCTGTCAGCAATTAAATACATCGAGGTCATAGCTCAAGAATACACCATACACCTCAAGAATACACCATACACCTTACACCATCGATTTTGTTATTGCTAAATAATGAAGTGGTTCAATTTTGTAATAATAAATTGTATTGTATTTAATGCCACCATTGTCCTCTGCAATTCAGTACAAATCCATTTAGTTATTTAAATATTTGATTATATACGGAATTGTTATAAATGTATTGGGTTGTGACATGTTAGATGTGTTTAATTTGATATTGTTCGCTTTTGTTGAGTATTTACATTGCACATATTTCAATCATCCGTTTGGCGTTCGCGTGGACTGAACTGTGATTTAAATAAATGTCTGTATGAGTTTTACTAGATAAACTGACTTAAGTCTCTTTGTTTATATGTAATATCACGAGTACACTGTTTATGCCTCCAAAGGCGGGCATTTGGTAATCGAGTCGTTCGTTCGTTGGTGAATGCTTGTATGGTTGGGTCCGTATTTCGTGTTTGCTCTTTAAGTATATCCCTAGGGACAAATCAATATAGATTTGAATTATTAGAAGTATTCTTTATGAGCGGCCGATGTGACGTACAGACCTTCATTCACAATGTAATAAAACATATGTATCTCCCGTTTGCAGAAGATAACATCGTGTATCATGAAATCGACCCCGACAACATTGCAGAGCGTCAGGTGACACCAATGTACCTGTCTCTTCAGGTATGTTGTGAGATTTAAATTCATTTAAATAGATACATTTAGTATGTATGTGCTGTATGGAACAACTATATTAAATTTCAACACATTTCCCCTTACATATTCACCTTAGAGTTTGAAGTGCTTTATACGATAAGAATTTGACTTAGAAGAGAGTTAAATACCATCACTGCACTACTTTACCACACTAGGATTTCCAATTTTTAATATAAACTTTAGTCATTCTGTAGGTGAGTTTGCAAGGCTTCATGTGCATACATCGAAACCTGCCAGAGTCCTAATATTTACATGTTTCGGTCCAATGCGGTTCCCGCAGTTGTATTATAACGTTGTATTTATGCTGAATGGTGTTTTTTATTCGTGTTGTATTGATCATTGATAACTCGTCCTGATTAAACGGCTAGCGGATGATCAAAAAGTTTTATCTTCTATCTTCTGCTCTACATATGAATTCACAGATGAGAGAAACGCATCTGTACGACGGTTTGCTGGAATCCAGCTCCATTTCTCAAGGACCGTCTTATGCAATAGGTTGAATAGCTGAGAGTGACGCTCAATTTGAGAAACATTTTGCAGTGGCCAAACATCTTGAGAATGCCTGTCAATGGGAGAATGATTTTAAAGTGGCCAAACAGCTGGTTAATGAAGATAGAAGGGAGACAAATAACGCAGTTGCCGAAGATTTCTTTCGTATGTGCAACATTGTATTATCTCCGTAGAACATCCATCCATCAATCCATCCATTCATCCATCCATCCATCCATCCATTCATAAATCCATCCATCCATCCAGACATCCAGACATGCATACATACATACATACATACATACATTCATACGTAAATATATAAAGTTGAGCCCAGTATGACTTAAATTCGATCGAGTCTTCTGGATCAAAACATTTCGATCATTCCGACATACATATTGCATAATCATTTTTCGTTTGAAACGCTTTATAGCTTTCTCAATTTCATTGATAATTATAAATACACAAACATTTGTTCAGTATATTATTATTTCAATGGTGTTATTTTTAATTTGTTCATTCTTGTTTTGATCCTTGAAAACGAGTTCGAAAATTGTATATTCGCTATTCTATGAACAAAGTTTTATTTACCAGCGACACGGTCGTAAGTATTTAAAAAAAAATTGTTTCTTTGTATGCATATGCTTTGTATTGCAATATTGTTTGTTTTCTTTTTGTTTAGTTCTTTATCTTATATGTTGTTTGATTATTTGTTAGTTAAGGACTTGAACTGTACTTAATGCATTCGGAACAATGTAAAGACGGAATAACATTTACATATTTAATTTGTGATGCCTTTAAAAATCATTAAATAACACAGTTACCTGTGATTTGTATTTATATTCAATATATATCTGCGAATAAACATGTTAAGTTTACTGTAAAGAATTATGACATAAACCTCATATTTGGCCTGTAGCGTATTTCCTTTTCATATGTTTTTTTTTATACCAAATACGTGTTTGCCTTTTTCTTAGTATCGAAATGTAAATAATGTTTTACGTAATAAAATTTTCTCCCTCTTTGGTGTATTCGATTTTATTTATTCTCTTCTTTTAAGATAGAACTTATGAAAATCCAGCAACAGTATCAGGGTATAAATAAATAAGGTAAATAATAAGAGTCACAATTAAATATGATCAAAATACTTTCTCAATATTCTCCGACGGATAAATCAACTAAAACAAAATCTAAATCAAATGAATGTTTCAATTTTGTTTATTTCTTTCTATTTGTAATATTTTTTAGTTGTTCTTCATGTGGTATATGTTTTGGGTAAACGGATAACATAACACCGGTTGATTCATATATATATTTGCGAATTTTATATTTGATGATTATCACTCTTCAACACAAATAAATTAAGTTACGATCAGTAATATATCATGCAAAGTACATGTTTGTAAAGTATATCCTATAATATCATATACATAATTACCGGGCAGTTTAGTCCATGGTCGATGAAACGTTGCAAAGAGTATCATCAAAGCGACTCCATAAAACACGACAAAAACTTTGCACGATGTATGGCATCTCACCAACAGTTGTACCAGTCATCCGNTTATCATCATCAGTTTTATTTGTGACATGATCATGGTCATTTTGAAAAGAATGACGTTTATGACGATGTTGATTATGGTGGTGATGATGATGATGACGACAACTACGACGCGGATGCTGCTGTTGCTGATGATGATGGTAATGATGATGATACGGATGAAAAGGTGGAGAAACGTGTTGTTGCAAAGCACGTGGGTATGTTAACAGCTATCCTCAAACATTGAAAGCGTTTAAGTGTTCAATACCAAACAATACAACACACAACTTAGTGCGTATCGTACTTCGGGTTTGAAAACCAGAGTAAGGTTAACACCAGGGTAGGTACAACAACACAGTCAATTAGTACAGATCAGAACAGAACAGATAGTTTATTTGCGACTTAATAAAGCATATACATCTCATCGTCAAAGAACAATAAAGCAATCATAGATACACATAAATACACATGCTTCAATTTTTTTTTTTTTTTTTTTTTTACAAATATATTTCCGAACGTTTGATGTCCATAACTTGGAGTGAGGATTAGAAAATGCTTCTTTATATTGTCTACAAAACATATTGCTTGAAATACAGTTAGACGATTTTTCGTTGAACAATTAAAAACAAAATAACTACTCGTAAATATCGCCATAATTATATACATCGGGTATCAACTTACCTCGGCATACAAAGCATTTGAATTTGTAGAAGCTTTTACATTTAAAAGCCATTTACAGAATTTGCGTTGGACTCGCTCACTATGTGCAGCTTTGGTAAATCCTCACACCTCACATTCATAATTGACAATCGATGCAACATAGGCATCAAACAGTTTAAACATTATTTAACAGATATACATTCAAAGATTTCGTAACAGTTAATAATGCGGTCAATAGTGCTTGAACGAGTTGCTTTTGTATCGACATATATGTGTCATTATTACAAAATGATGGCTCAAAATGACGTTCCCTTACGGGATACATTCTCTGTAATGTTGTAAATGATCTAAATGAAGTTGTTATACCAAGA
Source organism: Dreissena rostriformis (assembly GCA_007657795.1). Classification (NCBI taxonomy): domain Eukaryota; kingdom Metazoa; phylum Mollusca; class Bivalvia; order Myida; family Dreissenidae; genus Dreissena; species Dreissena rostriformis. The sequence continues at coordinate 105,396 of VMBQ01002467.1, read as the reverse complement.
ATTCGTCCAATCTGACACAGAATGTGTTTGTGTTTTTTTTTAAATCACCATTAACCGCAATATACCACTTAAAGCGAATATATACGATATTGTTTTCAAAACAGTCATTACGTTCAAAAATAAGAAAGTTTTATAACAATTCAGACGTAGAAGTACCAGAAATTCAACGAAATTAAAGTTTTATAAAATTGAAAATAATTGTATATAGTACTTTCCTACATTAATACATGAATACGTACACAATTCATTCACATCTTAGTGAAATATCACATATTCTGTAAAGATTTGTTCATACGACACAATTTTGCTGTGTAATTGAAGTTAATATAGATGGCTATAATTTAAAAAAAAAACGAGTTATCAAAGAAAAAAGGACAAAAAAAAACCCACTTCAAATCGTATAACATAACAATACTATGTTAACTGGCAAGCATTAGGTGGTGTGAAATGCGGCAGGTATATGATAGATCTTTCCTTAGAACCAGTCAAACATTTGCTCGTTCATGTTCATATGTTAATTTAATATTGAGCAAATAAAATGTTGATATTAAAATCGTGCGTAAACTTTGTAATATTTCAAATCCGAAAACATTGCTTTCTGTTACAACATTATAACTTTCTTTCAGCGATGGAGATATGGTGATTGTCGGTTAACCTTCCATTTGCCTACACTTCCCACGGTGACTTGTTCACGGACGGCTGAAATACATTACAAACAAAATACATATGATGCATATTGTTAAAGCCCCATTAACAATCCAAATCAGCATATATTTCGTAAAATATTTCATAAAATAAAGTTAACAAAGAAAAGGCGTATGCAATCAGTGTTCCTTATAGCAATAGCAAAATTGTCAACGCTAGATGTTTTCTGGTAACTTAGATGTTCTATAGGGAATATTGATTGTGTATGGGTTTACTTTATTTTATGAAATATTTTACGAAATATTCGTCAATTTTGAATGCTAATGGGGCTTTAATGCGTGTATTGTATTATACAGTAAATTGCCAATGTGCATAGTGTAACATGACATCCTGGATCCGCTTTAATCCTTACAATAATATCGATGTTATATGTATCACAGTTACGAGTCATTAACCATCAAATCAGAGAACGTTTTTTTATTACGTAACACTCTATGTCTAGTATATGCCCCCAGGTCAAATGACACTGCGTATTTATTTTATTTGAAATATACTTTAATAATAATGTATTGATATGTGATGTTTATATACAATAGAGAAGAAGTACGTGTTCAGTACGTGTTAAGATGGCCCTGGTAATGTTTGCTAGAGTTTGCTATAGTTTCATGCTTAAATATGTGTCTTGTTCTGAGAAAACTGGGCATAATTTTTGTGCGTAAATTGTCATCCCAGATTAGCCTGTGCAGTCCGCACAGGCTAATCAGGGACGACAATTTCCGCTTTTTTTTGAATTTTTCGTTTAAATGATGTGTCATCTCAGCGAAAATTCAATTTAGGCGGAAAATGTCGTCCCGGATTAGCCTGTGCGGACTGCAGAGGCAAATCTGGGATGACACTTTACGCACATGCATTATGCCCAGTTTTCTTAGAACACGACACAAATATTGCACAGCTCTTTGGCGGACCATAGGCTGAAGTGCTTGACTATCTATATACGGTGAAATAGAAATATACGTTCGCAAGCTCCGTATTAATAATTTACAGGATCTCACATCTGTTTCGAAAATGTGTTGTTGTTTTTCTCAAAGTTCTGAAGTTTACATAAATAGGATCATTAGATCAAACGTAAACATTTATTTATTCAACAAATGTTTCGCATATGCTTCTGATAAGTTCAAACTTTAATCCCATGTGTCCCATGGCTGTGAGTTACTTTCGTAATAAGGTTCCACTAATAAGGTATTTCATTTTCCCAATCGGTATTTTAAACCAACAGTTTATAATGGTCACCACCGGTAAAGACGCATCAGTTTCAGATATTTAATTTAGGAAAAGCAATACTTAAATATCTCTTGCTGTTCATGTATAGTCATACGTTAATTATGAATGCTTACGACTTGTGTAATCATATGACAACATTGTAGTTTAATACATGTACATGTAGCACTTACTGACTGGGACGCATTTTCCATCTTAAGTTTTTGACTTTACCTCCTGACAGGTGGAACGATCTTAAGTTCCAACGTTTGCGTCTTCTTATCGGATTCGTAATCGGAATCATTGTCCCTGCAATTCGATTTAGACCTGCTACTGTCTTCCTTCGTAATATCCTTATCATATCCTTTCCTACATGTATCAATTACTGACTTGTGCTCATCTTCAAACTTTTGTTCTTGACTTTCCCTCCGGACCTTAAATGCGGACTTTTGCGTCTTCTTGTCGAATTCGGTATCGGAATCGGTGTCCCTGCAACTTGATTTAGACCTGCTACTGTCTTCCTCCATGATATCATCAATGTTTCCTTTCCGACATGTATCACTTACTGATCTTTGCTCTTCTTCAATCTTTTGTTCTTGACTTTCCCTCCGGACCTTAAATGCCGACTTTTGTGTTTTCTTGTCGGAATCGCTGTCCCTTGACCTGCTACTGTCTTCTTCCCTAATATCCTTAATGTATCCTATCCTACATGTATCACTAATAGACTTGTGCTCATCTTCAATCTTTTGTTCTTGACTTTCCCTCCGGACCTTAAATGCCGACTTTTGCGTCTTCTTGTTGATATCGGAATTGTTGTCCCTTGACCTGCTACTGTCTTCCTCCCTAATATCCTTAATATTGATAATGAGTTTATACTCCGTGTCATATTTGGACTCGGAATCGGAGCCACGTATGTCTGCGCCGTTCCGTGCCAGTGTTGAATTATTGGCGGCAAACTGGTACACATGTGCAAGGAGAATGAAGCTAACCTGTAGAAACAGAGAGAAACTCATACGTGATTTCTTTATACAACCATGTTTTGTACCATCTACCATGTACCATTGCATAATTCAACTTGATTACAATGAAACATACACATTTGACATAAACTTGGACACTAAGAAACTATCGTTTGTATTGTATATTCTCCTTGATATATTGAACAATACATTTCGTCCACAATATCCATTTTGTAAATGGGATTACGGTAGTAATTTTTAAATGACATTGTTTTTTAATGTTGACCTAGTAACATGACATTCGCAATGTAATATACCGATATTATTGCTTTGAATTGAGTCGGTATTGTTCAATAACCATTATAAGTACTAAAAGGGGTAGTTCCCTACCTCCAATGTGTGGTTTGGGGTAGAGAAACCGCGTTCCTGCTATCAATATTAAACCATGTAGACGGTCAGATGAAAGTGGCATTTATTAAAAAGAGACACCTAATAAACATTGTGATCACAACTAAGTGGTTTTAAAATGCAATTGTTATAAATTTGTATCAGAAATTACATTTTAATATTTAGTTCGTTGCTGCTGAATGGATGGTGTCACATATATGTGTGTGGTGTTTTTTATGTCTGACACAACACGATACGGTATTGCAAGTTTTAACAGTAAATACGACAGGTGTGTCGAATCCAATTAGGTGGTATAATATATGTGAGTCCAATGTTTCTTTTAATGTTATTGACTAATTGTAAATTAGTAAGGGCATTGATAGGAACCTACCTGTTCAGACAGCTGGTAGCTAGCCATGGTAGTTTAATAATACATTGATTATTTAATGATACCTTGTTTATTTAAATATTACTATGACGTTCTATTGCATGAAAGGTTAGATTTACACTTTTTACCTTTTGATTTTTGTTAAAAGGGAAGAATGTAAAACAACGGTCTTGCATATATACAGGTTAGGAAGGCTACAGGTAGCCAAGCCACCATTTGGAAGAATGATTAAGTGTACATTACAAAGGTGGTGCATGCATCTACGTAGCAATAGTATTAAAGCGTGCGAGACCTCATTCCATACATTGGTAGCAAACAGAAGTAGAAATAAAATTTAAATCACTATATAATCTTAAGTTACAATAACAAAACGTAGCATTTTCAGCAAATATGCTACATGCCCAATCGATTTAATCTAAGACTTTCTAGTATGTAAATAGATAAAATGTGTTTGCTTTCGGGATAATAGCTTAAAATATGTGTAACAGTAATTGGCTCAATTGCAGTGCGGAAGACCCAGACCGTGCGGATTAAAGAAGCTTATTAAAAATGTAATGTTTCCAAATGAATGCTTACATCTCTTAGTTGCGTTTTGGAGCAGTTAAGATACTTTAAATATTTTATCATATATATCTACACGCCTTGTGATGTTGTACTAAAAGGAATGACGACAAGCCATACATGTATTCATAACACTAACACATCCAAATTATATTCACAACAGTAGTCGGTAGTCATTGTAGTGAAAAAAATGTTAAGATTCATTTCCTCAATAATTTCAATTTTTCATCACCTAGCATTAAATTGTATTATGTATATTATATAAAAAAAAATGCAATAACATTTGTCGCTGTACGTTTTATGAAAATATTTGACTTACTCGAGTGTTCAAAGGAAGGCAAAACCATGCGTGTGCTTGCGAAAACCTGTTTCATTTAACACGTAATTGAATGCTACACAGTTTTATCGTTAGAACAAACTAATATTTAATAAAGCACTTAATAGTTGTTTTTTTTTTCGATCAAAGTATACCAGGCTTGATGTATAACAAAAAAGAACACTTACACTATATTAAAGCAATAATTTAATAAATAAAATCTAAATGACTTACGATTTGTAGCCTCATGATGTACACGATTTCCCCTGATTATTCGAATGTTAATTCTAATTCAGAAGATGTATAAATAACACACTCACAATAGCGCCCAGTTATATATCTTTAAGACACGCCTCTCTAAAACGCCACACACGCCAAAATACATTTAAGCCAATAACAATTCAGATTATTATGACGTCACTAACACAATGACAAAACATTCAAAATTTAAATGTCATTGTACTGTATTGTCGGTTCATTGTTCTATCGGACATCAGAACCCCGAACACGAGATAACACAAATATGTTTTCCTTAATTTGCATGTAACATACTGTTTTAAACGCCTACGTTATACCGTGTAGTTTTTAATGGATATTCTAGTAGTGTTGCTGAAAACAGCTTCCAATATGTGTCGTGTTCTGAGAAAACTGGGCATAATGCATGTGCGTAAAGTGTCGTCCCAGATTAGCCTGTGCAGTCCGCACAGTCTAATCAGGAACGACACTTTCCGCCTAAATTGGATTTTGCTAAGAAGAGACTTCATTTAAACGAGAAATGTCATAAAAGCGGAAGGTGTCGTCCCTGATTAGCCTGTTCGGACTGCACAGGCTAATCTGGGATGACAATTTACGCACAAGCATTATGCCCAGTTTTCTCAGAACACGACACATATTGCGTTTTCACCTGATCATCAATGTTATTTTCCTTTTTAAATTATACGGCATGAGTTATTTCAAGGTCGTGTTTGTGCTTGCGTTTGTTCGCAATCATCCGGATTGCAACTTCCTCATTCATTTTTCACTTTTAAAATAACACCACACATAATAATTCATTTGAAACTATATAGATATATTGCAATATTTCGCGGTTAAGTTTTAACTATGTTATATGCATACCGTTTTGAAAAACGTATGCTTAATCAGTTATTCTTCCATTTTATTTCTTCTTTAAAAAAGTGATGCTTGAGTTCTTTGTCAATAAGATCAAATCATATCAATCCATAAAATTGTCCACATTGTGTCTGCTGCATATTTCTTTGTTCGTTTTGTTATTGTTTATATCCTTTGACGTCGCTTTAATTTTCATGTCTAGAATCGATAAATATACCAGTCAATTAAACATTACTTATTCATACGCCTGTGTGCTCGATACTGGACATAATTCAAGAGCTTTACACAATGTAACAGATCGGACTAGAAAGCGTTATTTGTTTTAATTGCATCTCAATTACCATGTTCTTTTCTAGGTAATTGATTGTGTTATATATGGTTTATAGAACAATAAGTAACATAAAATAAGAAAATACACACTTTAAACAATATAACATAATAATATTTGAATTGACCGTACTTACTTGATGTACAATGGCAACAGGGATAAAATAGAGCTGGGCTCGAAAGCAGACATCTCTATGTGTGGCAATTGATAATTAATGAATATAATCTCAAACCGGATTGATCTGAGCCTACTTGACAATTCCGGTTAATGGAAGTCATCAGGCACTGGAAATGAGCAGATGCTTCATCGAATGCATATACAGACAGACAGAATAGTTAATAACCGTCTCACGTTTGTACATAAAATTACAGTCAAGCAGTACAGAACAATTGTATATATGTGCAACACAACTCTAAAAGAGTGACGAGAGACTATGGTCCTAAAACTTCCAAAATTATTCAACGATTACATGCATCATAAAAACTTCAGAAATAAAAATAAAGATCCTTTTAGAAATTACATTTTAAATTACTCATTTTCTTTAAACAAAAATATACATATATATTTACACATATAAACAATAGGAGACAATGCAATTTGTAAATTGTAAACAGTTTTGTAGTTATATGTGTATGTATATGTAGGTGAAATACCACATTTACACTCAGTTTTCACATATGCAAAATCAGACAATGGTATTGTCATTGATTTTTCTTCGCAATTTATTGTTAAATGAACTACATATAGGTCATATGACGTAGTTAAATACGAAGCAGATTGTTTAAGGAAAAATCAAACAATGGCCTTGTCATTGATTTTTCTTAACAATTCGTTTTAAAATGAACTTCATGTATGTCCTATGAC
>VMBQ01002467.1:81522-94748 GCA_007657795.1 Dreissena rostriformis | reverse complement strand
CTACTACTACTACTACTACTACTACTACTACTACTACTACTACTACTACTACTACTACTACTACTACTACTACTACTACTACTACTACTACTACTACTACTACTACTACTACTATTACTACTACTACTACTACTACTACTACTACTACTACTACTACTACTACTACTACTACTACTACTACTACTACTACTACTACAACTACTACTACTACTACTACTACTACAACAACTACTACTACTACTACTACTACTTATACAAAAACAACTACTACTACTACTACTACTTCTACTAACCAACAACACGACCATCGCGACAATGACAAACCTCCACTATGCTCTCCACCACCACGTTAAAGTAACATCATAACCACTAAGATCCACCACCAACATTACCAGCATCAACGCCATGTCCAACACGACATACCATCACAATCAAGACAAACCAATATCACAACCCCCACCCCACCATCACCATCAAGAAAAACCACCACCTTTTTCCACCACCACTACATGAATAACCATCACATTGGCTTCTAATACATCCTCATTTCTTTAAGATTGTATTTCAGATTAAGAAGCAATGGCCAAGTTGAGCCCGAATGAGAAAAAAACGCTTGTACTCGTTTTTGCACAAGACCGAAAATTCGAATTGGAGACAGGACAGCGTTGTTTTACAGAAAAATACGAGGGCTACCCAAGAGATGTGGATTTCATCGCCATTTCAAAATGCTTTCACGACTCAGATTTATACGATGTGCGCCTATTCGAAATGGGCAATAAAACAAAAAATAATGTCATTGAATGGTTTTCGACATTTGCCAAGGATACTAACAATGATAATATAAAAGCTTCGGGCTACGATAAATATGTATTCGTGTTTCTTTCCACAATGACATCAGAAGATTGCATTCGTGTCGGATCGCGAGATAGCCTTCCCATGACGAAAGTATATGATGCAGTCAAAACGAGCCCCTTAATGGCAGTAAAACAAAAGGTGTTCGTCGTACAGGCGGATGACGAAAGAATAGTAAAGGCCCTTCAAGAGCCGCAGGCTAAAGGCTATAAGATACTGCCACAAGATGCAGACAGGTTAATTATAATATCGACGCTTCCACAGATTCTCGACAATCTAGAGCCGATGTTGCCAGAACCTAATATAGTGGGTAACATAGACCATTACAAAATAGATGTTACAGGTAAAGATAAATGTTTACCACTGACCAAGGAACCTGGAGTATCGTTCATGATTCAAGCTTTTGTCGATATGGTCGATAAGTGTAGAGATGGGAACCAAGAGTTCTTCAAAAATACGCCCGGCATTGTGGAGAGGGTGAATGAGCTGCTAATTCCATTTAGAGAGAAATTCAAATCAATAGATTTCCCACTGCCGCTGGTGACCTCGACCTTGACACAGCCTTTGATGTTTAAATGAATATATATATCAGACGCGATCTGAGAAAAGAGGGTTTAATGCATGTGCGTACAGTGTCGTCCCAGATTAGCCTGTGCAGTCCACACAGGCTAAGGAGGGACGAAACTTTCCGCTTTTATTGTGTTTTTCGTTTTAAGGAAGTTTAGGCGGAAAGTGTCGTCCCTGATAAGCATGTGCGGACTGCTTAGGCTAATCTGGGACGACACTTTACGCACATGCATTAAACCCCCTTATCACAGATCGAGACTCATATCTAAATGTGCATCCACCCGTTTGTTTCTTTAGTAAGTCTGAGGGTGAAAATGCCATTACCCAGCGAGGGTGTTGCTTATGAAAACGGTACCTTACCCGAAACTGTAATGCAATTATTTACATATATGCTTGACATTATGTAGTTGGATATATTAACCTCATTGCTATTAAAGCGACATTCAAATTATGACATTCTCACAAAATCCTTTTTATTGCATTTCTATGTATATTGATTGTTGTTCAAAATGATGTATGTTTTGTATATAGTTCAAACGCATGTTGTTATTGTATACGTATGTTCATGACGATGCGCTTTATATGCTAAAGTCAAAATAAGCATGTATTCTGTTTTGTTCTATTCCGTTAATGGAGTTGAAGAAAGTTTGGTTTATGTTGAAGTTAGCCGCCTGGTTCAGAACAGTGTGTAAGCTCAACTCATCATATTTACTTTTTACGATGAACTAGACTCGAATGTATTGATTGGAAGTCGGTATTTTGATTGAACAAATGTACCAAGAACATTGTTTTGTAAAAGACTTAACCCTTTAAGCGCTGGAACCGAATTCTAAAGGCCTTTGCAAACAGTTTGGATCCAGATGAGACGCCACAGAACGTGGCGTCTCATCAGGATCCAAACTGTTTGCTATTCTGAAAGTATTCTTTGTTAAAAAAATCTAAGAAAATGCTTTTTTTTTTGAAATTCAGCAGACGACATTTTAGCAGACGACAAATGTCCCAGCATACAAAGGGTTAATTGGAATTCATAATGCTAGCGTGGTTTTCAGTCTAAGCCAAATACGTGTATCAATATGTTATTTCAGATTATCGGATTATAATACAATGTACATATTTCATTATTATTCAGTATCTATACACATATGTATACACTTGAACATTCTAATTGTATATATTCTATATGGAATTCGAAGCTGTATATTGCATTTACTGTATTTGTAGAAACTAATTGCTCCGGCGCAAAAAGAATGGTCTTATACCAGTATTGAAGAACATTTTATGTTTCATTGTGACGGTTTCCTCATAAAGGTTTTTATGCATAAATTATTATATATATATAAATTATTGTATTACTTTTATAGTTATTTGAACGTAATAATTCTACAGTATACGCTCTGTAATTGTGTTACATGTGCTGCTTTGGAAAAAGTTAGAAAAAGAGTCAACTATATTTTTTGCAAAAATCTACTAGGTGTGAAAATTCAAACACAGACTAATTTTGTATATGGTGAACTTGGAAGAAAATCATTGCAAACTACAAGAGCAATTAATGTTATATGGTATTGGTTGAAAATTATTCATTTACAAGATCACAAGTATGTCAAGTTTATTAATAGCCACATGTGCGATAATTTAATAAATAAACCAAATACACATTCTTTGGCAAAATATGTTTGTTATCTGTTGCAGGCCTTAGGCGTACATTATTTATGGCTAAACCAATGTGTAGGTGGTGAAAAGTGTGTTTTAATCCTTGGTAAAGTCGAGATTAAATCCAAAATGGGATGTCAGAACTTAATTATTCCTCAAGAGCAATAAGTTACAGTCTCTTTGCAATGTGAATTGCAAACTTATCTAAAACATGTCAAAATAAATAAGTTAGCATTTGATCTTTTTAGATTACGGGTTTCATCTCATAGATTAGAAATTGAAGCAGGCAGATGGCATAAACCTGAATCTATACCTTTTTAAGAGAGAAATTGTAAACATTGCAATGTTTTTGGGGATGAATGTCATTGTTTATTAGAATATTCCTTATCTGATGAGAATTGTATATAAATAATTATAACAAGAAAAGACCAAACATGATAAAATTTATTGATTTAATGCAATTTGATTATACAAGTACCAACAGAAACTTAGCCATATTTGTAAATAAAGCATTTTTATTTAAAGAAACCTGTATAAATATTATTATGATTAATTGTGTATAATTTATCACTCAAACTTGACGTCTCGCTCTTTGTTGTTGATGTTATTATAAGTATAACATAGACCTATCATGTATTTATACTTTATTTTACAGCTTATGAAAATTAATACTGATCACATGTCATACCTTTATATGTGTTACTATGTTTTTGAACATGTGTACTCATGGAATGTATGTTTTTTTGTATATTGAATAAACCAAACCTTTGTTATCTTTTGTTTGTTATTACGTAAGTTTAAAAGTTTATTTACGGGATTCTGCGGCATTTTATTAAGACGATGATATATTTATCGCAACACAGATAATCGATATTATCACAACCCAATACTTTCATCAGTATCAGCACAGATGGCCGAGTGGGTTAGGCTTTCGCTTTTATTATACAAAGGTCAGTGGTTCGATTCCAGGTGCGGTTAACTTTCTTTCTTTCTTTAATTTCAATCTTGTTTTATACTGAGCTCTCTAGTTCCGTTGCTTACATTTTTCAAGTTAAAGTTTTTTTATAACTTACTTCTAATCATGCCAACATTTGTGAACAAGTCCTTTCAAGTTATTGATGATTAAGGTCGAGTTTGATAATGTATGGTCTTGTGTTTGTGATTAAATATTGTTTTTTTTTGTTGTTGTTGTTTTGTTATCTGTTTCAAATCCCAGTTAAGATTGTAAACAATTTCTAATGTGTATACATATTTCTAGAAATGTATTCACCGGTACTTGGGTTTGCTAATTTGCCGTATTTTATGAAATTTGAGATAGACGGTAGTGATTCTTAAAACAAATTTGTGTTAAAAATGAAGTGACCCCCTTTTTTATTTTTGTTTTATTATGACAACACGTTGATACATATTTGAGCACTTTCCCAGAATTATATTATCCTGATTTTTTTTTTAATTCCAATTATGTGGTTAAATAGTAAAAATGTGTACGTTTTTTCGGGTGAAATCAAAATTATATATATATATTTTTTTTTAAGTTAACTTGTTTACTCCATTTTATTTGAACAGAACATAACAGAACGTTATTCGTTTTCACAGGTTACAAAACAATGACATTTTGTAATAACATGTGAGCATATGTATAAGAGAATTACACAGATATCAAACAAACAGTATAATATACGATAAATCATAGTAGATCAATTGGGAAAGTGGTTGTTATTTAGAAATTATCCAGTAGAGGGTCAGTAACATAATGGTTATTTAAACAATATATTGTCTACAAAGAAAAGAAAATTTGGGTTTTGAACCCGTAGGTGTTAAATAATTAATAGTTAAGTACGAATGTGAATTCGCGCTTATTACAAAATAATGAGTACGTATGTGAATTCGCTCTTATACAAAATAATGAATAACGATTACCATTGATATTGATTATTTTGATAGTGTGTTGTTTAATTAAATGGTATATGATGTATCTTAGCTTATATAATATCAACATGTTGTCAATGTCATAGGTTATTAATTATGTTGACGCAATAAGAGCTTTTTCAGTTTAAAGGAAAAAGTACATGTTTTATAATGGTGAATAAAATCAAAACAAATCCGGTGACCCTATGTTTTCATTTTTCATATAGTCTTTGTATATATACCTTGAATATAAATTTCGAACAAAATCTTAAAGATGGAAAAAAATAAGCAAAACTGCAGCAACACCCATTAATGTTCAACCACATATTTGAAATTTATGTATTTCATACAAACAATTTATATAGGCTGCCATTATTAGAATTATACTTTATTTTTATACATTTTTGATTGATTTTGAAAAAAAATATTTTTCGAGAAAACGTATGCACATCATGAAAGGCACGACGTATGTTCACGCACCACTAGAAGACGCAAGATGTCAACAGTCTATTTATTGTTTCGAACGTTTAATACAATACAATAAAAAAGAATTATCTACATCAAATATACCTTATTAATAAGTGATTTTATTAAAGGGTACTTGTTCAAAGGTTTTGGAAGATTTTGTAGTTCGTAGTGCTTTAAAATTTTAAATGTAAACATCTGAACCAAAGATCCCCAGTATTAAACATCAATATAATTAAAGAAATAACGTTTACCCCCTCAATGCCTCCAACCATTGACCTTCGGTTTAAACAGCTTTCACCTTAAGCACTCGGACATTCGGGCTGTTCTTCCTACAAGTAACAATCAATATTGTTTTAATAAAACAACAAAATTGTTGCTGTAGCGAGAAAGCATGATGATTAAATAAGCACACGAAAATCAAGACTAAAGTGTAGATCGCTTCATCTATTAAACATTTGTTAATGAAATACAATGGTTTCAGACTCAGCCCGCATTCGCGCAGAGAAAGAATCTCCGTTTGAATTGAATTTTACAGTTTGTTGTTGAGAAAATTATCTACGTATCGTAATTATAACGAGCGTAATAGCTTACGTTGATGCTTAACGAAAACCGAAAACGTATGACGCGGAGGAATGAATTTATGTAAAAATAGTGCGACACAAGACGTCATAACCAAGCGGTCAAACTTTTAAAGCAGTATGCACCCTTTGTATACGCGGAAAGAAGAAGTGCCCTTTTGCGATGATAACTCGTTTCGCAAATGCAAGAATCGTTTTGGTGAAGAATTTGATTACAACACATGTTTAACACAGTTGAGCCTCGCTCCGTGAAAAAAGGGTTTAATGCATGTGCGTAAAGTGTCGTCCCAGAATCAGAAACAACACTTTCCGATTTTATTGTATGTTTCGTTTAAAGAAAGTCTCCTCTAAGCAAAAATCTAGATAAGGCGGAAAGAATCGTTCTTGATTAGCTTGTGCAGACTGCACAGGCTTTTATCACATGCTAAACATTGTTTTCAATGTTATACAGACATTACGTATTTCTTTATATTACACATGTGTAATACAACATTTTTAAGCGGTTTCATTGACTACAGAATCAATAACTAACCAATCGCATGGGTTTATTTTGTTGAAATGACGTCGTCAACATGAAATGACGTCACGATAGTAAACAACTTTTAGATCTATCAGCATTTGCTTGGTCAATAAAGATGTATTTTATTTAGTTTAAAAGCATGTGATCAAAAAGATCTGACACTCCTTGTCATATCATACCTTATTTTATTAAACTCGTCCAGGAAATTCGTTAGTAAGCTCGCCAAAGGCTCGCTTACTTACAAAATTCGTGAACTCGTTAAATGAAATATGGTATAATATGACAACTCATGTCAGATCTTATATATCTGGGACGGAACTTTACGCACATGCATTAAACCCTCTTTTCTCAGAGCGAGGCTTAATTTCTGAATAAAAAGGTAGTTCACTTGCTTTCCGTGCATAAATAACTTTTTAGTGTGACGATTTTGGCCGGTNGGTCTTGGCTTAACAGAGATCTTATGACACTTTTTGGTTATGACTGAATATTCAGCTAACAACAAAAAGGCATTAAGAATCAGTATGGTCCTAAAATAAAGGGCATGTGAATAATAAAAGGAAATAAATACAATTGACCCTTGCTCTTGGCAAATGGGGTTTAATGCATGTTCCTAAAGTGTAGTCGCAGATTTACTTGTACCGTCCGCACAGGCTTATCAGGGAAGACACTTTCTGGTTTTATGAGATTTTTCATTTAAAGAAAGTATTTCAAAAAGAAAATCCAGTCTTAGCCGAAAGTGTTGTCCCATATAAGCATGTGTGGTTCACATAAGCTTATCTGGGACGACACTTCAGGCACACACATAGAGCCATTTTCCCCAGAACGCGGCTCAATTTGACTGAATACCAGGTCTACTTAACCTAGGCTGTTCCCTGCAAACAAAACATTACTTATGTCTAAATGTCAGCAAAACAAAATAGAAAGGCAAAAAAAACTACACCATTGAAATCTAGCAATAACATATCTGCTTACCAATCGACAAGATGTGTGAACAAGATGCTTGTAAAATCATCGCAAGATAAGTAAAATAATGTGAAATAAATCAATTTCTCTTATATTATGTTGAGCTTAAGCATGCCAAATGCTCAAATGGCAAACAACAAATTGCTGCATGATTGAATAAAGTGTTCAATATTTTCTAACTAGCAGAATATCTCTTATTAAGATTGGCCTTATTTGTTCTATATCTTAGTAAAATACCACTTCGGATATTGGATACAGAGTAGCAAAAATCCTTAGCAATAAAACACATAGCACACTCTATTATCATTTACAAATCATTTAGACTGGTTCCTCAAGGGTTTTCTTAAGCTGAGACAATGGAAAATGGCATGATGAGATGTGGACGTTACTCCTTGACCATATTCGATAGAACTATCAGATATTTTGATCACAAAAACAGTATTAAGATTGTCATTCGTATTTTGAAATAAAATGGGATGGGTGAATGTATTTCTTTTTAAATAATTCATACTTTGACATTATTGAAACAAGTCATTTACACGCAATTTGTCTCCACATCATGTAGAGTACCCTTGACTCTCGCTATGCCGAAGTCGGATATATCGAAGTAATGGAAATTTCGAAAATAAAAGTTCATTCCCTTCTCAAATTTGAGATACATGGTTTTTCTTAATTGAAACGCATGAATGCATTTACAAACTTAAAGACAGCTAAATGAAGGTTGGAAGTAATGTTGGAATCTCCTACTGGAGAGCTTTCAGCTGTGTTTTTCACCTGTATCTAGTTATAACTAGTCAGAAGTGTACATCTTATAAATCGGGTTACTCGAATATCTTTTATCTCGAAATCATTTTTATGGTTTTCGCGTCGTTCTCTCGGATATCCTAAGTTTTCATGAGAACACAAGATTTCATTTGGGATCATAAGTTCTGGTAAGAACTTCTTCTTCTGGTAAGAAGTCCGCTGGGATTCACTACATGTGACAGCTCATCACCAAATGTGTATCCAGAGTCACGAAGTACTCGAGCTATATCTCGTCCTCATCTCGGTCTCGCCTCACCGTAGCGACGCCGGGTGTGGATGAGTAAATCTGAAGTACTGATACTGCCTGCAATAAGAATGAAAATGTCATTGTATTTGTTTTGAAAACTGTTAACTTATGTGCATATTGTTAACAACATACTATACCCAGTAATTTCCCAGTCCTGTCAAGCTCGATCGAACGCACGCACTCACATATACTAGAACAGTGTTACTGCTATATCGAACTTTCCGCAAGAGGGCTCGATAAAAAAATATAAGTTTCTTTATGTTTCTCTTAGTAGGCATAACTTCTTTTAGATATAATATAATATATATAATGATATAATTTAACAGAGAATATACATTGATACAATGCGAATCAACAACTCATATTAATTTGAGCACCAACTTCAAGTTCTATCTTAAACGTTTCACATACGATGTGCACATGTTGTTTATAAAACGTGCTGAAAAGGACGTAATCATCTGTATATGTATCAATTGATTTCGAGTATTTTCCAGTGTTGTGTTTCCGGAATTTATCCGTTGCCAGTATTTTATGGTTTCTTCTGTTATCCGGTGCCCGTGAAATCAATAAGCGACACTTTTAAAACGCAAATGCTCACGTTTTTTATGTTCCCTGTAATTTTCTACGATTTTATTATAAATCTGAATGATTCTTACAACATTGTGAAGTAGTAGTAGTATATGTTTTTTCTCTCCAGTTACAAAAAAAATCAAGTATTTTTAACTATTTCGTAATTATGAGATAGGTATGGTTCATTTGTTTTCGTTCGTTTTGATAAAATATTTTATTTTCATATCGAATTTTTAAGTAAACTATTAGCTGAAATACCATTATGTTCCGTGAGCAATAGTATTTGGCATACTTAAGCGGTTTTTTTGCCATGTTCACCTCCAATACTAGGCACATCCTGCATTTCGCCTTGTTTATTTTCTGATGTGATCCGTTGCCGTTTCAGGTATTAGCCGGAAATGTACAAAAGTTTACGGTATTATCCGTATTGGTTAGGCACCGTGGAATATGCACACAAGTTTGCTGAGAAGAGACGCGGTTTTCTGACCATTAGGACCTCATTTGAGGACCATACGGACCACGTCTGAAATAATATTAATTTTGTGTTCATTCAATATTGTATTCATCAATTTAATAACGTATTTAAGTTGCTGTAAATACACGGCATATTGTGTACGTTATTGCGTCGTATAATGACAAATTTGTCAAACGTTCATGTATAAATACGAAGCATATTTGCGGACAATACGGACCATGTCTGAAATAATATTTATATACACGTTTAAACAAACACATATCATTGTACAACAAATATCAGGGGAAAAAAACATATCCAACAACTTCAATTCTTAGGAGATCTAGAGAAATGAATCTACGCGAACAAACAGTGTTCAAAACGACGTCGATTATATTATTATCATGAAAAGAAAACAAACAAAAGTACACATATCCCCACACTACGATAATAACGATTGTGACACATTAACATTAAACTTATAGTTAAAGACGTGTTTACTCAATGAGTGCATCTTATAATATCAATAAGTAGGTGCCACTTCCATAAATAGGGCGTACCAGAGATGCAACCATAAGCCGATTATAAACTAAATTATGGTGACGCGAGTAACTATTGCGAGAGTCACACCCTAATTGACATTTTAAAATATCCGTTTGACTGCTTAACTTGTAAAACATTTATTAAATATGAACAAAAAAGTTCTTTTAATATTAATAATATTAAATTGCATTGTTTGTATGTTTTTTTTATTCTTAAGATAGGAAAACATGTGTAAAATATTGAAGTAATGTAAGAAGTTTATACTTATATTTCCAGTTTCAGAAGTCATTGCTTGTGTCACCACGTGAAATCTATTCATTTCAAAAGTAGCCTGGTGATACCGTCTACCAGTGTATTGAACTTTTGTTCTCAAACATACATTTTTAAATGAACAAATCAATGAAACTACATCAGATTGACATCAATTGACCCTTTTCATGCAGAAATAAACATTTAGTTAGATATGTTGTTGCATTTTTGCTCAGATATCGGCTGCATTCTACATATGGTCAGCCATCTTTGTATTTGTTATGAAGGTACCGTTCAACAATGTATTAAAGTGATATTAGACGCATCTAACAGTATAAAGGTGTCTATCGCAACCGTTGTTTATTTTTGGTGTNAAAAAAAAAAAAAAAAAAAAAAAAAAAAAAAAAAAAAAAAAAAAAAAAAAAAATCTAACCATACCATCCTTAGGAAGGTCATTTTTATATATGTCATACAAAATATACAGTGATAATGATCGATAAACACTCAAACCAAAAATAAGAAGTAAAACAGCAGATATATATGGCATGTTTGGG
This sequence comes from Dreissena rostriformis, assembly GCA_007657795.1. Lineage (NCBI taxonomy): Eukaryota > Metazoa > Mollusca > Bivalvia > Myida > Dreissenidae > Dreissena > Dreissena rostriformis. The sequence continues at coordinate 83,821 of VMBQ01002467.1, read as the reverse complement.
ATTGCATTGGCAGATGGTACCCACTGGCAGTCAGTAATGCCGACAATGACCAATCGAGCGTCAGTAATCGAAGGATATTATTTTCCGATTTGATGAACATAGATGTTATGCATGTAAGTGCTGTTTTACGTATTGCCTACTGCTTCAATGAATAATTGATAACACGAAAATGAGTTTCAAATCTGAAAATATACTGAAATACCGGTCTGCTTATTGAAATAAATACTTATTATCGTTATTTCGTGTTTTAAAGTAAGCCCCATATGTCATTTAACACGTGGTCCGTAAGATCTGCACGTGTGGTCCGTATAGTCCGAAAATCTGGTCCGTATGTTCCGTAAATACGCTTTAAAATGTTGTATTACACATGTGTAATATAAAAAAAACGTAATGTCTGTATTACATTGAAAACAAGGTATAGCATGTGATAAATTCATTATATGTTTCAATGTAAAAGGGACAACTTTGAGCGACAATAAATATAACATTTTGCACATAGAGACCCCCATAACCATACCTTTTCTTTACGGGCATTATTAGCTGAATCGATTTAAGCAATAAAAAGATATGTCATGTTCAAACCAAAAAAAGAATTCTACTCAAATCAAAATCGACTGTTTTTGCAACTTCTTTTTTTTTCGGCCGTTTTCTAGTGGATTGTAACCTTTTTCAGTGCCATTTTTATCATATATCAGGAATTAAGTAGTGAACACCTATACTTATCCTATCAATATCTCCACGCGATAAAACCAGAACAACAGTCTAAAGTGTAAAACATGCCTTCGATTAAAATATGATGATTTTTTTTAGAGAGAGACTACATGACTCGATTATTTAGTATAATGTTACCTTCTGAAAAAGATTTATACTATTTATATACCGAGCTACTTTTGTTGATCAACCTCCGCGCAGATATACGACGGCTGCGGCATAGCTCTATCCCTATCGCTATTACACACCAATTGATGACGGTCGATTCCAATAACATTGTTATTTCATATGACTTTAAGTTTTCATCGTTTATTACCGTTATTCGTCTTTTATATTTCTGACTGTATACTTTAAAAATGTAGAAAATAATACAGATTTGCATATAACAAGAAAAAGCAACAAACCAGAAATCTTTTCAAATCTGCAAGGATTTTACATGTGAATAAAATGTCTATGTTACATTACACTAGATCAGTGTGTATTCCTCTGTGGTCGAAAGTAATGCCTATTTCTAAAGTCCATTTTCTCTTCTGATTTTAACGCGATTAAGCGATCGCAACCATGCATTTTGAGATCATTTCCTGAATGCTGTGTGTGTCTGAACCATTTTGGTGCATTTCATTTGGGACTTCATTGAAAAATGATTGTTTGGGTGCGTTTATTTAAGTACGGGGCTTTTCTCGAAATCTAACTTCCGAAACTCTGTTTTTTTCCGAGGGTGCTTGCCTTTGTGCGAATTTTACTTTTTTAGAAGTTGGGAGACTGTATATTTTTTACTGCAATTATTGGAAGAGGACAGATTTATCTTTTAAATGATACATAACTAGAAAAATTTGATATAGCTCTATAAGAAAGGCATGACAGATGCATTGAAAGTTGGGAGTTTAATAATGGGACCCTAAGGCAATTGGAATGTGTGAAATCCAACCTTTAAAACATATTACGTTTAGCGGTAAAATATATGATTAATATCATAACGATTTGTGTTTTACGATTGTTTAAAGGAAAACGTGATTTTTTCGGGTAAATAAAAGNAAAAAAAAAAAAAAAAAAAAAAAAAAAAAAAAAAAAAAAGTACGGAAACCCGACTCTTGCCTCTTGTTGCACAATCGATTGTGTTTTAAAAAAAAGAGCTGTTAATCTCGTTATCTGATTTACTACCAAAGGTCGCCTTGCCTACGGAATCCTAGTACAGAAAAACGCAAGCCAGATGGCTTATGATGTGTCATACTCAAATGCCTGTTTGGGGCATTTCTAGTTGTCAGATCGACCTGAAAATTTGTGCTTGGGTGTCAAATAAATTAATAATAATGTAGATGCGTGTTTACCATGATCTCAAAACTTTGAGTTCCCTTTAAGGTTTCATGGCACTAAATCAATTTGTATCCCTCCGTGGTCACATATACTTGCAAAATTTGAAATATAAGAAAGGCATGAACGATGCTTTTAAATTTGGCAGTTTTATAATGGGACCCTATGGGAATTTGAATGAGTGTAATCTAATTGATAGAGCTCAATCGCTCGTTTTCGTTCCCTATTCTCACATACAATGAATGTAATGTAACCGTCCTGCAAGAGATTGGATGAC
>VMBQ01002467.1:0-80992 GCA_007657795.1 Dreissena rostriformis | reverse complement strand
GTAAATTGTAAAACAAAAATCAATTTTTTTACAATTACTTTTTGTTTTTTAATTATCTATGTTGTACAGTTTAGTATATTTCAAATAATTCACGTATAGTCTTAACGCATATTTCAATTTTACTTATCTCAAACAAAGTTGTTAAAATATTTATTAACTAAGTTTTCTTCATCTAATAGTATTTTTTTTTTCATATCAACTTGTCTTGCATAACATTTAAATAATTGCACTATGTTTATGGTTTTCATCCTCCAATATTTTTTATGAAAGTTAATAACACAATTATTGTATTCATTATCCGTATATGTTAATCTAGCAAAACGCGAATACTACATTTTTTTCTGTTTCTTATTAATATGTGTAAAACAAATCTTTATTGTATATAACCTATTGATTAAATTCATGTATGTATGTATATAATCTTTACGCGATCAATATGATATTTAAATATTCTTATTTGTACTCACGTTGACATTATGCTATGTATAACTATTTTGTAAATGACAAAAAAATGTAAAGTTTACGTCAATAAAACATTCTGTCTGTGTGTCTGTGTGTCTGTCTGTATGTCTGTGTGTGTGTCTGTCTGTCTGTCTGTCTGTCTGTCTGTCTGTCTCCAAAGTGCGTTCAGTTTCGCTATATGTTTTGTACTTTAACGCACTGGATGAGCGAAAAAGCGAGCGCATGTTGGTTTTGAAATCCGAAGTCGGGTTTACATCCAAGTTCGGTACTATAGATTCCTTTGTTTACACAATAGCGAACAATTCAAAGGGGGTTATTAGTTATACGGGATTGTCAAGATGGCGATGTCCATGCCAAGACAGGTATTTTTCGCCGTTGTTTACCCTTTATTACTTTCGTCTTATTTTTAGATGCCGCACACTTTCCAGCCATATCAGTAAGAAAGTGATCAGCGTTTATTTCGTATTAATTATCGCTATAAATCTCGACTTTACTCGCTACGAATTTTCTTAGCGGGAGCTGTAATTTTGGAAAATGTATCATGCATATTACTTGTTTCAAAATAGTTATTGTAAGTTTGTCACACTTGAAACACTTAAAATGTATTTCGTTTGAGATAAGCTCTCATCTCTGTATATGCTAGTGGAGAAAGTGCAGATTGAACATTGTTTTGAAAATGATAAGGAATATTTAATGAGACCCACGTATTTGTATTTTTCTATTAACAACCTAACTGGCATCTATTCCGTGCAAAGCATAAGATTGTTTCATGTTTTCGGTAAGTAATTGTATCAGATACAATCATCTTAAAAATATTTAATTTTGACTCAACTTCACTCGGAGACTTTTCTAACGCAGCATTTTTAACTTGAATGTCTCAGTTGCAAGTAAAGAATTGTAATTGAAAATTTGTATGTGATCATTTGAAAACGTTCTATGCAAGTTCAGGATATAATAATTCATATGTTACGTAAAGACGCGTCTACAAGTGGTGTAGGTATGGTTTTATCTTTTTACATGTGGAAATGGTGATTAAGTAATTCATTCCTTATCTGTACTAGGTATCATGCAAGTATATTGTGTTCTTTTACCATTATGATTTGATTATGAACTATCGATAGATTTAACCATCTAAACATTTTGTTTCACTATTCTGTATGGAAACTAGGAAATGCTGTATATCATGGCTTTAGTGATAAATATGAACTAAGCAGACAGACAGACACACAGACATGATGTTTTTTGACGTGAACTTTAAAGTTGTTTGTCATTTACAAATAGTTATGCATATCTTTATGTCAACGTGAGAACAAATACGTATAGCATAGTATAATATTGATCGTGTAAGGATTATCATACATGCATGAATTTAAGTTGAACAACATGGAATTATAAATTACATATTACTAATTATTTTAAACTGTAAATTAAATTTTACATGTTATTCATTCTTGAAAGCAGTTTATTATACTTGTATATGAAATTACACACGTTTATGCAATATCTAAATTTCTTATTTTTAAAAGAGAAAACAATCTTAAATTTTGATTTTGGATTCAGAAAACCATAACAATAGGTACCTTGCAAGAACAGAAAATCTAAATATCCTATTACTATTCAAAAAACCTTAACGTAATTTAGTGACGTGAGGAATAAAACTTATTTATAAATCGAGAGACTAACATGTAAGAACATAATAATATTCGTTCTATAAGATCAACTGTCTGTTTATGGCAACCACTGAATAATTAACAAGAAATTGGCACCTTCTGTGAAACTTACAACAATGTGTGAACTAGATTATAAGTTGTACAGACGAGCATCATAATTCATAATTGTCGCGACAGCATTTGACTTGGACTTGGCGTTAGCTGTAATTAATAATTAATGCGTTTTCGAAATCACATCTGTTTTGTCACAGTCGTAGCGATTCGGCAATTTCCGTAAGCGTTTAAAATGTCGATTGTTTTGCATCATGAATAGCCGGTAATTTACGTAAAGTTGCTGCTGTTTAGAATTTGTGTCCATAAGTCGTAGAACACGCAGTCTGTTCGGACATACATGGCATGTCAAGGTGGGAATTTAATGTAAGCAAATCTTATAGATTATTTAAGAAAACTCTTAACAAAATAAATTTCCCGATTAACTTTATTTTTGTAAGTTCATATTATTATTATTATTATTATTATTATTATTATTATTATTATTATTATTATTATTAATCCATTGTTTTCAGGACTTATCAACTATGGTTACAAAAAAACTCGATCAGCTGCTGTGCATTGCTTTGTTGGCGTCAACAGCGGTTGCATTTTCTCCAAATCGTAAGAACAATTCAAATCAGTCTTATGGTGTAATACTTATAATGGTAAGAATGTTAAATTTCAAAAGTTCATCCACTATCAAAACTTTTTTTCCTACTAGAGCATAACATATTGTTAAATATTTCAATAGAAATTATAAATAGAATTTTCGTATTGATATAATGTTCTAATTCGTTCTTAATTGTCATGTTATGTAAAAACGATAATCGTAAGCTATACTGCTATGAACCGGCATATTACAATATATTTGTTAAATATTTGGATACCTATTTATTTCTCCAGTGACGATTTCAAGCTGCACGTCTCGCCGCGTAGTGATACACGTAGAGTACGCCGCTGAGGGCGGACTACTTTTCATACAGGGCGGTGGAAATGAGTGCGTGAAAACAACGGCACAGGGGCCAAACGATCAAACCTTCGAGTTTGACACGTGCAAAATTGAATATGTGAGTGTTTGTGTTAAATGTTGTTAGTTTAAACAATGCCTTCAGCAGGGTTGCCTCGAGTGCCTTAGGCTTTTTTAAGACTCCCTCCGATTCCGTTTCCGGTACAGTACCAGAACGTTGTGTGTAAAAAGGAACATTTTGATCACACTTATAGAGTTGGTATCCAACCATAGATCTCTAGACTGACACCATGGTCATTACGGCAACGCGACATCAACATTGTATAATGCAGCATTTTAACAATTATAGTAAATTCTAACTCGGCACGTGCCAAATTACATATAAACAAAGAAGAAACTCGTCTATGGGTTATTCTGCAATTATTATGGGCGGAGCTTATACACTGAAAGTACGCGCTGTAACTAAACAAAACATGCCGATACATTTTTCACGAGCGTAATAATCCGGTATTTTATGTAACCTATACACTGTTGTTATCGTTGTAGCTGTAACACTCTTGCGTTAATTAAAAGTGTGCAATGTAAACATGTAAGTTTAGACAAGTTATTGTTGTTCTTATTTAAGCAAACGGGAGAAATGACACGTTTCTTTCCATCCAGTTTTGTTGTTATTTAGGGCGGAGATCTGATCGACAGAACAGCCGAACGTTATTTGTATGGGTTGAACTTCACATAAAATAGTACACACTAAAAATAAGATACATTGTATAAATCTTTAGTAAAAACAGTGTAAGAATCGAAATAATTCGTGTACGTTATAGTTTGTTGTCGAATAACCCACGGCCGGAAGTTTAGATGCGTGGTTTCAAATCACTCGTGCTTCGCACTCGTGATTTAATCCCTACGCATCTTAACTTCCGGCCGTGGGTTATTCGACAACAAACTATAACGTACACGAATTATTTCTTACATACATCACAACTTTCACAATCACCTTTAATAACGGTACCTGGCAAGAAAAGACGTTTAGACTTTTGTAAGCTGCTCGGATGCAAACACAGTGTTTGCTACTCATTTCATTTCCGTTTTGTCTAACGTTGTAAATTATTATATGCATGACCTCCGTAATAGGAACGCCATTATTTGACTGCTCAGTTATTGATTGACAAGTCTTAATTGATAATCGTGCCACTATATATTTATCTTCAGGGCAGCAAATTCCGCGTGGTGGTACAGAAGAGTCCCCGGTACCAGACCGGAAGTGACAAGGTTATTCCGGTCATGTGTCTCGTGGATACCAGCGACCTATTAGTTACCGGAATAATCTTCCCAGAGTGAGTGATTTTTGCATCTATTTTATATTTCTCATATACTAGTACATGTTTTCAAACATTTGTTATATTATTTTTTGCATTTTGTGTTGCCTATGTCAATAAATGTCCATTTGTAAATCGGTGCGAGTGAATAAAATAAACAGGGCGTCATCCTTGTCTAACAAATAACCAGACTTGAGAACGACACATGTGCGTTACTTGTTCGATAAACAATGAATAAGTCGCCGTGATGTATTGGATTTGGTGTCCGCCTAGCGACCGGGAGCGACCGGGTAGGATTCGATTCCCACTGTGTAAGCGTTCTTTCTTCCCCTAGGACACCAAGCACTGGTTCTACCATGTTAACGGACTCGAGAGAATCTCAATAAACCTTAGGATTTCAATGCAACAGAGATATAAATAGGTTTAAACTAAACTAAACTATTAATCGCATAGTACCCGGACTTGTATAATCAACTCAAGAAATGTTAATCAAACCGATACGGCATGCAATTAGTATCCTATTGTCAGCTCGAATGATATATGCTTAGGGAAGACAACGACGCCGCGATGAACAAGACTGTGAAACCCACAGTGCGCATGCGCATAACAAGCGGAAGTGAAGAATCAGATACAGGGCCGGTAAGCGAGGTGTCCATCAACGAAAAGCTGACAATGTCACTGGAACTGGAGGAAGAGTATCTCCGTAAGTGAACACATGTACGATCAGTGGTTATTTGACTCGCGTTCTGAGAAAACTGGGCATAATGCTTGTGCGTAAATTGTCATCCCAGATTAGCCTGTGCAGTCCGCACAGGCTAATCAGGGACGACAATTTCCGCTTTTATGGAATGTTTCGTTTAAATGATGTCTATTCTTATCGAAAATTCAGTTTAGGCGGAAATCTGGGACGACACTTTTCTCACACGCATTATGCCCAGTTTCTCAAAACGCGACTCATTAACGCTTATCTTAGTTTGTGACTTGTTCAGTTACAATAAGTCTGATTTGATGTGTGATGCTTTTTTAATCAGGTAAGGAATAAAATTATCAATAAAAGCTATGCTCGAAATACGAACCACTGTTTAACACAATACAATTTCAGTATCTTTTCTTGCAACATACAACCGGACTTGATAGATCAGTTGGTAGAGCACTGAACTATAGATCCGATCATGAACATGTTCGAACACCACCCTGGCAAATCTACTTGCTTGGCCATTGGTCATTAAACAATTTCTACTGCCATTTTCACTTGCAATGTACACACTATTAAAATTATCCAGGAGCTATGTAGACATGGTATGAACCACTCGTTTATCGAAGTGTTTAATTTATTCAAACAGTAAAATTACGTCTTTGAACAAGCGTATAAACACTGAGATTTGAATCAGCATGATAGTATGATTTATCAAATCTTGATGAAACCGAATTCACTCAATTGAGTAATACGTTTTATTTCTAGAATATAGCAATCGTCAAAAATATATTATTATGTATATTTTTGGAAAATATTTATATGAAATCGTCAATAATATAGTAAAATGTTTATTTTTGGAAAATATCCATATGTAATCGTCAATAATATAGTAAAATGTATATTTTTGGAAAATATCCATATGGTATACTCAATAATATAGTTAAATGTTCATTTTTGGAAAATATCAAGATATTCAAATGAACTAATAATTTAGTTATACATGTGTATTGCGCATGCGATATTTCAGGTGATTTTGATATTAAAGCCAAGGACTGCATCGCCTCCAGACTCCCTCTTGTCGAGAACGAGTAAGTGCTGCTTTTTCATGATTCCTATGATGCACTATTTTTAAATTAGTAAATGAATACATACAATTACAATGCAGTATTGATGAAACAAATCGTTCGCGAAACTAATATATTGTCTTTTCATGAAATTGTTATCAAGCCGGTCTCAATTATAGCTATTTACACATTATTATCACCACACTAAACATATAAAACAGATTATTTGTATTCATATCATAAAAATAATATAAATGCCTTCATATGGATTGTATCATTGTAGTGTAATGCCCATAACTTACATGCAATGACACTAAGTATATTAAAATCATAATAAAATAGATCAAATGCCGAAAAAAGGTTTCATATCGAATGACGTCACATACGCCTTCTAAACAGGCGCTGCTGTGAGGAANTGGGGGGGGGTATGGGGTGCTCATTTCTTAATATTATTAAAATTACAAAGTAGTTTACAAATCAGGACCGTCAAAGTTACAAATTTCTTAGAACAACATATGAGTCTCGCTCTGAGAAAAAGGGGTTTAATAAAAATGCGTTAAATGTCGTCCCCGATTAGCTTGTACAGTCCGCACAGGCTTATCAGGGACGACACTTCCGCCAAAACTGAATTTTTGCTTAGAAGAGAATTTCTTTAAACGAAAATATCAGTAACGCGGCAAGCTTCGTCCCTGATTAGCCTGTGCGGACTGCACAGGCTTATCTGGGACGACACTTTACGCACATGCTTTAAACCACCTTTTCACAGTGCGAGGCTTATACGCTTTTCCGCTTTCAAATCAGGTGCTCATCCGACCGAGATCTGTTCCCAAACTTTGAAAAGCAACAGCGCGGCGCTTTGATGGCGGCTTTTCAAGCGTTTACCCCGACCAACCTCATCGGTCAAGCGGAAGTGGACGTCGCCTTCACGTGTAACGTGACTGTTTGCCGCGGGGAATGCCTCCAGGTTAACACCAGTTCAAAAATACGTATCTAAGCTTTGTGAATCGAAAGCCAAAGGGTAATTAAAACACTATCTTAGTCCGTTTCCTTGGAAGCCTAAAAGGGACTTGCTCTCACATTAAAAATGTCATTTAGCATAAAATTATGAAGTCACACTCATTAAAAAAAGGGTTTAATGCATGTGCGCAAAGTGTCGTCCCATATTAGCCTGTGTAGTCCGCACAAGTTAATCAGGGACGACAATTTCCGCCTTAACTGGATTTTAACTAAGTAAGGACTATCTTTAAACGAAAAATATAATTAAAGCGAAAAGTGTCGTCCCTGATAAGCCTGTTTGGACTGACCAGACTAATCTTGGACGACACTTAACGCACATGCATTTAACCCCTTTTTTAAAGAGCGAGGCTCATTTATAGTAATCCATGTTATAATCGTTACAGAAAGTTTGTGGAGAAATAGTTGGCTGGGGAAGGAAGAAGCGTGGAGATGACGATAAGGACGACAACGACGACGTATATGAGAAACTGACAGTTGGGACCACGATCAAAGTGAAAACCAACAACCCAGTTGGTCCTGGTACATATAATTGTGATCTATTACATGCACTGATTTCGCATACATTTTTCTTTATAAATATATTTTTAAAATGTGCGAAATCATAATAGATTCTGAAACAAGCAAATTGTATCATTAATACTTCTCATATGCACTATAACTTATTTAACTGACAGATTGGGTTCAGGTAACACATGCACACATACATTCTTTATTTGTTCTTTATCGATGTTTGATGTTAATTTCTAAAAAGATCTAGCCAGTTTCTTATATTTAACAATCATTTAAAATACTCTATATGCGTTGTAACTCAAAATATTTAACTTAGAAAATACACACCTGCGTTCAATGGAATGGAGGCTGTAGTTTGAGCATAACAACAACCCTAAAGATGTAAGCTTGGAAACCAGTATGACAATGAATTGCCAATTTTTTTTTATTTTTTTTTCTTATTTCTTACATATATACATTCAAATTGATTCACAAACACACAATTGTTTCGCGTTCTGAGAAAACTGGGCATAATGCTTGTGCGTAAATTGTTATCCCAGATTAGCCTGTGCAGTTCGCACAGGCTAATCAGGAACGACAATTTCCGCTCTTAAGGAATTTTTTGTTAAAATGATGTCTCTTCTTAGCAAAAATCCAGTTAAGGCAGAAATTGTCGTCCCTGATTAGTCTGTGCGGACTGCACAGGCTAATCTGGGACGACACTTTACGCACATGCAATATAACCAGTTTTCTCAGAACACGATACAATTTTCTATATACGTGTTGTTTAAATTTTTTATGCATCCTGTACTCAACCATGGGTGCTTATTATCAAACTGACCTAACAGCATGTAACCGTTAAGTCTAGGCGTCCGGTTTGCATGGTTTGAGCGCATGTAACCTTCATGCAAAAGATGCTTAACCCAAATCAAAGTCGTGTATTCAATATTACAAGAGTTTTCTCCCGTTAGTATATCATTCGTCGACTATATTCATATAACATAAAGATGACTTCGAAATATGGCAAATAACCAATTAAATCAAACGGTATAGTTTTTACAAGAACACTTTTCAAGCAACGACCCTGTTTTGAGGTGGATTATCGTACGATTCTATTACAAGGGTTTTTGCAAAGGTACGGTATGAAAGGACTCACCTTTCGTTCTCTTACAACTGAGTTTAATGATGACCCTCGCTATGTGCAATGGGGTTAATGTATGTGTGTAAAGTGTCATCCTAGATTAGCCTATGCAGTTCGCACAGGCTATTCAGGGACGACACTTTCGGCTTGTACGGTTTATTTCGTTTAAAGAAAGTCTCTTCTTAGCAAAAATCCAGTTTAGGGTGAAAGAGTCTTACCTGATTATCCTGTGCGTACTGTGCACAGGCTAATTTGGGAGGACACTTTTCGCACATGCATTAAACCCCTTTTTACAGAGCGAGGCTCTAATTCGTTAAGAGCTTCTTGCTAATATCACGATTTTTCATCCAATTGGGCGTCCTTGTTTTATAAAATGTTTTGCTGTAAGTATAGCCATTAAATGTTCATGCACTTTGTGGTGTATGTATAGCGAATACATAGTACAGTTTAAGAAAGAATTTGAACTTGCTGCTACTTAATTTACTGAACAAAAAAGTCGTTGATTTTCTACGATGCAATACTCCGATTGACACATACGATTCGACCATGTTTATAAAGATTAAAATGTGAAGTTCAATTACTTTACTGGTACAAACTTGTAACGCCTTTTTTGGTTTTTTAAGCTGGCAATCTCCAGGGTGATGAAGAAAAGTTGTGCGGGTCAAAGGTCATGGTCACAACTGTGTTAGCGGTCGCCGTATTCGCAATTATCTTCTCCTGGATCGTCTGTGGCTGCGTCACAGCCAAGGTACACCAGTAGTCTCTTCGATGATTCCGTTTTGAAATTAATGCGTAAATTACGATACCAAACCGAATATAATACGTTATAAATGGAAAGATAAAAGTTGTAAAAATTACATACTTATTCACATACATGTATTCAAAATGTGCACTGGTTCGAATACAATGTGACTTATTATACTTTGTACGTAATGGATGTTTCTAGTTTTATAAAAATACATAAGTAAAACCATGCATTCAATTTACTTCTTACTGTGCATGTTGACCGAGATGTCTGAGTCTACACACAGCAATGAAGTTGACTATGTTATACAACAAATCGACTATAACGAATCCATATTGCATTACCGGAATAAGCAAACAATAAAAATACAAATTTCCAAATGATACAGATATGTAGGTTATTGTCGTCAATTTTTTTTTACTATTTACATTGTTTCATATCCCAGTTGAGACGAGCAAACAAAGCAACCGGCAACGACAACGCCGAAGAACGACCGAGCGCTCTACGGCGCCTGTCTGAGCACAACATCAACTTCGCGCGTTCCGTCGGCCGCCGGCTGTCCAACATGCTCAATCTTCCCGTCGGATACAGCATGGGAAACCATAAGATGATGGAGAGCATTCCGGACAGTATGGAGGATACGCCGCCAACGAAAAGGCGGGATTCTGTCACCGTAAGAAATTGTTCTAATGACATCATCAATGACGTCATAAATTCTAAAACAAATTACGTTCTTAGGAAACGATTGCTCGATAGTGATACACAGACGTGTCCAATTTTGAATAATATTAGCGATGATAAGAAGCAAGACAACAAGGTGGATACAGTTAATAAAGGTCCTTATAATTTCCTTACGTCTATTTCAATCAAATCTGGAATTTCAAAGGCTTCCGAAAAGCGTAAAAGCTTTTGTAACCAAACCTTTCAAAACAAAACGTTTGAGTGCTCAACTATTCAATCTTCATCAACAACTTACTGTTCCTTAACAGAATCAAATAGTGTATGTCCAGATAACGCATACCGTATTAACCAACAAAGAAGGAGAAGCAGATCAGCTAGGGAAATGTATGACCTTTTAGTAAACCAGGCATTGGGCTCAAACACAACAAATGCTGAGTCAACAGTGTTCGATTATGAAACAGAGAGTCTTTCACATTCAGGCAAAATAAGGAAACGTAGCGTCAATGCCTTTAGCGACTCGGAAGAGAAATTTGAAGCTCTAAGAAAACCATCTAGAGATAAGGATGCATATGACAAAGCGTTCCCTGCTGTTGAACCGTTTAAAACAGCCGTCGATTCTACTAGAAATATCCCAAGCGTTGTTTGTCCGTTAAACAAAGATCGGTACGATGAGAATAAGCCCGTAGATATGCATACTAAGACAAATGACGACCTCCCTGAAGTGTCTGAAAAAAGGAATCTAGAGATGTCTATATTGGATCAAACACCTGGCCCTATGTCTACAATTATAAACGTGAGAAAGATTGTGGTTGCAACCGACAGAATTACGGAAGACACTGGAAACACATGCGAGCCTATTGATGGCTTACTGCAAGAGAACATAGAACAAATATACCACACTATCGTCTAAAAAAACTGCTTTGACCATGCGCGTAAAATTCTATTATTGCATGGTTTAGCCCCTGCTATTTCTTAACATTTGTATGATCAGTTACCTATTCTAAGTTTTAAACTGTATTCAGATTGTTTACAATACACAAGAAGAGAATTATATTCGTATTACCATTTTCAAACAGGCGTGCATTGCTATAACAAGATTGATGATCATCCTTAAGTGGATCAGTTTAGTACTTACTCTTGACTTTTTTTCGCATCTGGCTCTATTTTCATAATTTAATCGTTCAGTTGTTATAGCAACGCAATTTAACGTAATGCGTTTTCAACACTCGAACCTTATGATATTTTTTCAGCGATTTTGATAGAATGTACCTTGTGTGAAAACACACAATAAATATGAGCCGCGCTCTGTGAAACTGGGGTTTAATGCATGTGCGCAAGTTGTCGTCCCACTACGCACACGCTAATTAGGGACACGTTCCGCTTGTATGATATTTATCGTTTATAGAAAGTCTCTTCTTAGCAAAAATCCAGTTGAGGCAGAAAGGGTCGTTCCTGATTAGCCTGTGCGGACTTATCTGGGACGACACTCTACACATATGCATTAAAATCTCTCTTCACTGAGCTAAACTCATAAGTATCATGTGTTCACTTGGTGTTTCATATTCAAGCACTGACTGTTTTGTGTTTGCAGGTCACCCGTGTTTTATACGTTGACCAATAGACGTACATCATCACCATCATTGCACTGCACGCTCACTGACACTGACATGGTGGTATCTACATTGAGAAAGCAACAAGTACATCTTTCATTTAAAAATGTGTTTTTCTTCTATTAAAAATGGTATTTTTCTTAATTATGTATCATTTATTTAATTATTATTTATTATTATTTTTAATAACATTTAAATTTAAATGTAAAAACTCAGTGTTTACAATTGACAAATGTGGCAGGTAGAAAACGAGTATATAATTAAGACACACGTTAAAGTACGGTGGAGTATACACATATACGTCTGGATTTCTTAAGAAAACCGTATTTACTTCATGTGGTCTTTTTCATAATGAAGGCAATCCATGCCCGATAGATGTAAGACTATGTGAATAGATAACCTTTCAGATACGTGGAATTAATCATCGAGTGTAATGTTCACAGTTTAGATCATAATATAGCATTGTTGTATTATTCATGTGCACTTTATTAAAAAACAATGTTGTAATTTCGTTGGTGATGGTGTTTCTGTTGTTGTTAAGTATATATCTCAAGCATTCCTTTCATTTCGAAATTTAATTATAATGTTTAATGTAAAATGAATCATGTTAGTCCAAGCGAATCGTACAGTTACACAATTAATTTATGTTATATTTTATCGATACTTCTTTGATATTGTTTTTAAGAAAAATATTTGTCATATGCATTTATAATGAACATGGAAAACCTGAAACTACGATTTTATTGTAAAAGAATCTATTAATGTTTTAAAATAATGTACTTTCTGAAAATGAATAAATGTTCGTCTTTTTCTGTTTTGTTGTTCTTCATCTACAGAACCGCCACTTACTATTGCTAACGAGCTTCCCACGCTAACAAGCGATGTGATTATACTTAACTCTAATTGCCCAGTAGACAAGTTCGTGGTTGTCACTTCAGCTTAACGAAAGTACCAGCGAATGACGTCTGTTCAAACAAACTACGTTAAATCCATTTGTTAACCTCTTCGTCCTTAAAAATACTGACACAGAAACGAACCCAAAGGTTATAAGTTATTGAATCTAATGACCGATTTTGCATAAAACCATTGTTGTTGTTATGGAAACAGAGTAACAGCAAACACTTATTGGTTGTGTTGTTTTCTTCCGCTTGAAAAGATATTGCTTTTTATCAAATAGATAAATTATATTGTTTATGTGCTTCTTTTGTGGTAATAAAGAATATGCCATTATTTTTCAAAATATTGAGTATTTGTCGTTAAATATGAACTAGATTTTCCCACAGAATAACAAGAGTCGGAGGCCATGTACGAAAATTACAGTTGCCTAGGAAGTCAGCATTAGACTAACTCATTTTTGTAGGTTCATGTGCGTGCATTGAAGTTAATGACCTTTAAATATTTGCAATTTAGTACATAAAACGTTGTATTTATAGCGTACAATATGTTAGTGTTTGTTTTTCTATTCGGATTGTTCAGAACAACAGTAAGATTAAGAAAAGCTGACAAACTTTGGTCGTCTACATCAATAGTATTATCTTTCAGCCTTCCGAGTTAATTCCGTTGAGTTTCTAATGGACTAAGTTCAAACTACTTTGGTATTTTTAAGATTTCCGGATTATGGATGCGTTTGCCATTTAGGTATTTGCGAACATAAAATCATTTATTTAGTACAAACAACATTGACAAACACGTGAATACTGTAAGGCATTCACAATATTTTATGTTCGATATGTATGTATGTATTTGCGATGAGAAATAAAGAACAGTAATCATGCATTAACGATGATGATTTTAATGCACTATGCCAGTACAAAATGATATAGAATAAGACAAAAAACGTTATGGCCTGCGAGAATAAGTTATTAATAGATCTTCTAGAGTAATTAAGTGAAGCACTCAATACCACATAAAACATTCTTGTCTCTCTGGGTAACCAGGGCGTAATGAATATGCGAGAATTAATAAACTGTTAACTGTTAACCGAATATCAATAAACTGTAAACTGTGAAAGAATAAATTGTATACTGGGTATGAATAAATGAATTGCAAACTTATTATTAATAATCTGTAAACTGTGAACTGCAATTTAAAGAAACACATTTACTGTGCGTTAACCTGCGTTCGGCTGTAACGTGAACATTGCTATGGTTATTCGAGCTCACACATTGGTTAAACGCAGTGGAGTAAGTTCAAACAAGAATTGGTAATAGTATCCTGATTACTGAGACGTTTGTTTCTTGTTGATGTATTTGTTTACACGCAACCGCGGTTTATCAAGGACATCATTTAAATCCATATGCACAGTCATGTATTGTGTTGACATTAAATAATGTATGATGTTTGTTGGTAATAATAGTGATGAATGCTATAGAAAAGTGTAAAACAACAAAACATTACATACTGATTTTAGTTTGAATATGCATTTTGTTTAATTTTCAGTTGCTCGTTTTGATATTAATAATAACTACATACATGCTTTTGTAAGATAATTGCACACATTACAAAAACTAAACATATCCTAACTGTTCGTCGGCTCAAACGTGATAGGTAAAGTGTACATTATCATAATGTTCATTTCTGAACTTACTTTCTATTTCGCAATTTAAAGTCATTCTAATCACATGCTATTTTTCCTTGTGATGCTATGTTTTAAACAAAAATGACAAGGTGTGATCGCATCTAAATAGGGTATAGACTTGTTGTTAATAAATCACGAGCCGTAACATTGCAACGAACAAGCATAACAAGAACACCGAAAGAACAACATGCTCACAAATATTACACTAATTGCATTACTAATAGAAGGCGACGTCATGGACTCATCCAGACTCTACTCAATACATCATTTCAGAAATGGATGACAACTATTTGATGGAACCTAAACAATGTTTCAAGGAGACTTGTTCACATAATGACTTTTTGCAAACTAGATTGTTCGCAGTTTCGCAAACTTTAAGAACAAGAACACTATAAAAAATACACATATATTGGACATATATTATGTATGTTGCAATATAATTGCCGAAGTAGAACTTGCAATCTATGTAAATGATTGAAGGGTTAATTTGCTCCTTTGTTTATTTCTGGAATATGTGAATACAATGGCTATAATGTCACATAGCTTCAGACTAAAGCTGAACATCCACAATAATAATTTCGTTTTAAAAAACTGCATTGTTCCAAAGTCACATTCTGGTTGTGGTATTGTGTAAGCGCTTTTAGGATATGTGATAGCTTATATAACAGTAACAATAATGCATATACTTATGAAAAAGCATATAGTAAAAGAATACAACATCTATACGTTTTTCTTGGTGTTTTACTCTTTATACTTGCCACATTATGTTGCTAACGATGCCGCGTTACAAACAATTTGATGATAATTACGTCACATTACCTAGCAGACAAGTGTTCTGTTGTCACTTCAGTTTAAAGTAATTGTCAGCAAATGACATCAGTTCAGGTTTTCGGTAATTGACATCGCAAAACTGTGACCTTATCCGACAGACCTCGAAATAAAATCGCCATGTATCAGTTATTGTTAGTTGTAATGTTTTTTCCGGTAACGACTAGCAATCGTATTTATTCTGATGAAACCTCATAACAATGAAGCAAATCACAATATGGACCAAAACAAATTTTCTATAAGAATAAGTTACATACATGAGATAAGAGTAAACATAGTGGCACCATAATGTTTTACTTGATTTTGGTTCATTAATGAGCAAAATCTAGACCTAGATATACCCTAACTTTGAACATGATTTATTTATGTCAATGTATGTGCGACATTAAATTACCTTTACGCAGTATACCAGTGTATGAATTACTGTGCAGTCTCAATATTCTCAATGATGGATATAAGAATAGTCACAAAGAAACCTTTGTTTATCTGCATTAAACTTGTAAGCTTTGACAGTTTAAGATAATGAATCAAATATTCCTGACTGGACATAGATAGAGCTATATAATATATCGCAAATACATAAATACGTACAATATGATATAAACATCTACAAACTGACATGAAAATGACTTTAAAGACATTACCATCTTCAAGCACATATCGTTTTAATTTTAAAATTGTATACGTAACAAGTGCTATTAGTAATACTTTGTTTCAATCGTCCCTTCCAGCTTCGCAAAGCATGTGTGTATTGTCAACTATTATGCTATCGAGTTAGAAACTCATGAAGAGGTTGGCAGTTTCTGAGAGCGTATTGGCACATATTAATGATTTTGTCTGTCATTTGTTTCCATGTATTCGTACAAAACATCATATTTGGTGAAAGTTTCGAAGCAACATCACATATATTTTGTACTGCACTCTTCCCATTAACATTTGGAAATACTTCGGATTATTACTCCACAAGAGTTAAAGAGGTTTAGCTTCAATCCTTCAACTCACACGTCAATGTTGCAGGTTATAATTCGCCTTTTTCGCTGCAAGGTTTTATACATGTGATATGTGTTTATTTTTATTATATTTTTTCCGCGATTATATTTCCGCGATTATATTTTACAAGTCGTAAAAGCAAATGCTCCAAGTAAGAGTTTAAGGGCATAAACTCGTTTTATTGAAGTGCTTGTGCTTCGGTAGTCTTATGAAGTCGTGTTGAAAACATTGACATCATCAATATAAGACCATTATTAGACTGTTATTAAAAATGTGTTCTATGTTTCATCTATGTTTCTTGTCTTCAGATCTTGCCTTGTCCATCATTATGAAGTCATAAACATGAATACTGTCCTAAGTAAATGCAACTTTGTAAGATGGAAGAAAACACAGGATATGTCATAAAGTGTCAGTTGTTTATTTTAAGGAAATAAAATAATTATTTTGAATGGTGGACATTTTCGCATCCTGTGAAAGCCTTGATTTAATTGTGTATTATGTTGTCGAATGAATAGTCGATGCTTTTAGAGGATTTTTTTTGCTTGCCTAAAATAAACGTCTTACGGAAGAAAACCAGAAACGATACGCCAGTTATAGTATTTTACAACGTGCTTATTACATTTCATTGTGATAACTAAAAAAGCGCTTTTTTAAGTGTTTAAATATGTTGATACAAGTAGTTGTATAAATCGAAAATACATTACAATATACATTCATCGAAAACGTTCAGTTCCGATAAGTAAACATACTTTTTGAATCAGTATGTATGCATTTTTGCCCGTAAATAATGTTTAAGTGGGTAAGCTGTTTTATTACTTTGTCTGACGTATCATTAGTTTGCACGTCATAGTAACATGTTTACATCGACATATAAGATGCATGTAGTCAGATGGATTCTTGTCAATTCGTCGAAGAATAAAGTCAGTTACTGCAATTAACCTAACTGTGCATCCAGATTCTGCATTCGCAAACAAAATATCTCCGATCGAATGGTATTAGTATTAATGCGCCACAAAAACACTGTGACGAAGTACATCGGTATTTTCCGTTGCAAAAATTTGCCAATCAGAAGATGTCAAAGCTATCGGAAATTGTTTGATTTTTAAATAATACATATTGCGGAGACGAATGTGTCCGCTCGGCTTACGAAGGCGGTAGAGCACTAGACTGTTAAACTCGGGGTCGTGGGTTTGAGTACGACGTTGGACGATACTTGTTGTCCCTATTATTGAATGGATTTACTTAACTCTTGGACATATTAACCCTTTCGACAAGACACTCTGTTGACTTATTTATCTTGAATTTACATTGACCTTTAGTATCCAATTGCTCAAAAACTAAAATTTGCCGTATCTAACTTGATACTGAATGGATTTAATTAATACTTTGACACACACGGAGGCCCGTGTACTTAGGCAAGAACGATCCAGAAACCTTACTGTACTTATTAGATACTGCAATACTTGTCTTTATCAAATCTATGTCAAGTTTGAACTGGGTTAGTGTATTATATATCCGCAGTTTAGCTATCAATGGCAAATACGACAATGACTTGTTTTAAAAAGCAGCATTTGCATTTAACCCCAATAGCTAAATTATATAATGTTGACAGCCTGTCACCCTTCCTTACCTCCATCTGTTTTCTTCAAAAAAGGTGATTGGTTGGCATCACGGTGTAAAGTGTTTTAACGGCAAACAAATTTGAGCAAAATCGCCCGACTAGTACTTTGATTAAATGTTAAAGCAGATAATAGGAAATATTTATCACACGATTGAATACGGAACTCGTTATGTTTGTACAGTTCGGCAATGTCCACTTATTAAACAAATTATGATTTGATTTATACATTTAGAAATTCGCATCAACTGAGATGTTATATTGTGTTATGCGAAAATGTTTGTGACGTAAAACGTTTAGCTTTCAATCCGCCCGTTGCTAACACAATTTTTTACAGAATACACTTATCGATAATGTCATATTAGGAACATCTGATAATTTATATATTAATTCTCCGGGTTGGTCTGTAGAGGTTTATTGATGTGCACTTCAATATACCATTACAAACTTTATTGCGGCTGTATTATAAGAATAAGGAATTTTAACAAACGGCAGAGCTCAACCGGCTCTATGCAAAGCTTTGCCATGTGTTATTGTCAATATTACATATCGATGGTCCCAATTCCGAACCTACATTTTTTATATTTCGTGATTTTTGCACTGTGAAGGGCGGGAAATCAGTGCGCATATGCCCAGAAAATGGCGAATTGTTTAACCAATCAGAATATGTCAAATCGGTCATATGATAAAATGCCGAACTGTTATTGGTGGAAATAAAAATATGCAAAAATGCGAAGCTAAATATTAATTGTACTGTAACTTCGGCATTTTGCATATAGTTTTGAAATTTTGAAAATGAAAAAAAAGCCCTCTTGAAAAGTTGTGTTTTTGTTAGTTCGGCATTTTGAATGGGGATCATCGATATCCTATTTAGTTCATTTACTAAAAATACAATTAACGAACCAGCTGTCCGTGTTTTTATTTAAATTCCATTGATTGCGCTATTAATGGCGTATCTCGTATAACGTAATTAGTTTGACGGATCGCATCAGTTTTAGCTTAAGTGTCTCGATTTTAGGGGCAACAATTCGGACGTGGTGGTTTATTTTCATTTTTATTTATTGTGTTTTTATATTTGTTTAACTTGAAACGTAACATTTGAATACTTGTTCGGCATAACCACCAAACATATTTAATAATATGCATAATTCAATATTTCAACACATTGTCATTCGTGTAAAATTAACAACACGAAGTCATTGTTTGCCAGACCGTTTAATAAAGATAAGATAAAATGAGATAGTTTCAATGAACCCAATGAACCGCAGTGGTTGATTTCCAATATGTTAATTCATTGCATACCAAAGTGGCACATAGTTAACCTATGCAATTAACGCAGTTGTTTAAAGAGCTTGGATCAACGTACCAGAAAATGCATTCCAAGAAATTGCAGTCTCGACAAGTCTGTTAGCACTCTCTGGTAACATCACAGTTACACAAACCTGTTCCGTTCTTTGTAGCCTTACAGATGTGGAAGGCGAACTAAACGCATATGTATGTGGATGATCGTCATTGGTAGCGGTAAGACGCGTTGTTTCGGTAGGGTTCCTCTTTTCGATAAAGAACAAAAAGCTGTCTCCGCTTACAGTGCAAAGTTGGACTGAAAAGTAATATATCCCGTCCACAGGAGCTGTGAACATTCCAGTGCTGGCATTGTACGCATTCCCCTCGTTGAAAATCACATCCGGAAATAATTTTGGATCTGACGACTTATTGAATCCATGAGCGTTGAAGGAAACAACATAGCCTGAAATATATTTATTAGCGATTTTTAAACGATTACAATTCTTGTATTTTTAAATGTAAAGCCATATTCGGGTGCCAAAACAAGCCTTACAAGTTTAGCAGATATTCAAGAAAGATTGTTTTAATACCAAAGCATAAATTCATGGTGTATATACAAACTAGCAATGTGCATTTTAATACGTTATGTGGGTTTCATTTTAAAGACGATATTAAATTTAAATTATAATGTCTAAAAAGAAAGATTAAAAACATTTATGACTTTTACATTATTATTTCTTATAGGTTTGTTTAGCAATTAAATTGATAAATAAAATCTTTGCACATTTGAAGCTTAAATTAATGTACTTACACGGTGTGTTAACACATATGTCAACCTCTTTAAAATCCCCTTCACAAGTTTTGCCGTTAGCAGAAGGACTTGGGTTATTGCAGGTCCTCTGTCGAAACATTGTTCCCACTCCACATGATACCGAACAACTTTGCCACGCTCCCCAACTGGACCAACCGCCATCTAAACAAGTTATAGCCATAATTAATTTTGTTATTGTCCGAATTCTTAGGAAAAAAGGCATGTATCTGTAGGAAGCGATTTACCTATTGTTTCACTTTTGTCTTAAAAATAATGTCGAAAGAAAAGAATCCATGTTAATATGATTGTACATTGTCGTCATCGATATTACAACAATACATTTTTTAAGTACACTTTCGCTTGAGACACATACATAAGGTCGTGTGTGTGCAGCAGACGTAGAGCTAATTGCGAGATATTGTGGTCAGTTTAGGTAAGGCGTCCATGGTCGTAAGTCGTTCGTTGTGCGTCGTTTGTCATTACTCGTCTGTTTTTAACTTTTAGATCTTTCATTTTGTAGACACCACAAGTGTCATCAAACCTTAATGAAACTTGGTCATATATTTTTCTTTAGAAAATATATTGGCCTATGTTTATATCTGTGTCAAGTGCGTCTTCACACTCGGTCACCGGTTTAATACTTCGGAAAACCTTATTATTACTTAAGAAGACACTTTGTTCAATTTAGTTGTTAATACTTATTGACAATTGTTTTTGTGTGTTCCCAAAAACATAGATAAGAAGAAACAAATTGTATCTTAACAGTTGAATAGTAATGCTAACGGAGTTTTATTGACAAAAAAAAAACGAAACAAAAGCATTACATACCACAATAACAAACTTACTTCGCACACAACATGGGTCATTAAGACATACTGCATACTCAATACCAACTCCGGAGCAATCGTCACCGTATTTGTTGGGTTTTGGATTATTGCAAGTTCGAGATCTTGTCTTAAGTCCAGCATCACAATTTTGGCAACAGTCGGACCATGATGACCAGTCTAACCAGTTGCCGTGGACTGACAAGAAAAATGCTAACCTATAATGTAAACTTACTTTAAAGCCCGTCTTAAGGCTACGATGAGATATATTTTTTATGTGCTAATGTAATGTTATTTCACAAACAAAATGAATTAATAAAATACGTATTGATTAATCAATAACGTATCTATACCTGGGTTGATACATGGTTCCTTTTCGCAAATGTTATATTCGCTAGCATCACCATAACAATTATCACCAAAGTGATCTGGTCTTGGATTGGTGCATGTTCTTGTTTTCTTTCTAAGGCCAACATCGCAGCTTACCGAACAGTCAGATCACGCAGACCAGCTCGCCCAGTTGCCATGCACTGACACGAAGATGTACAGTGTGTAATGTTTGTATCTTATTCAAATCATCAATACACTTTATGTTTAACATGCTTCTTTGATTGCAATCTACTAAGTTATGCAAGTAAGATATATTTTCATTTTCTTATGCAAATAAATGGGATATATGTGTCAACTCAATTTTAATTCTCACTTGAATTAAATTTCAGTGTTTTAATTTTACCTGGACAAAGTTGTTTGGTGCACAATTTCCAGTCAACGTCATGTCCGCTGCAATTAAGACCACCGTTGCTAGGTGTTGGGTTGCTGCAGGTGCGTGTTCTTGACATTTTCCCATTGCCACACGTAACACTGCAGCTCGACCAATCGCCCCATGTTGCCCAATTACCATCAACTGAATACGAGTGTATATGTACGTTTTTTTTATTTGAGTGACGTAGTGTGATCACTGCTGACTAAAAACAATTTCCTATTGGAACTACAAACCCTACAACACTTCAAACGATCGGAATGAAACGATATCTATGGAGCCGTTTATCAATACTTGTTAAAGGCGAAACTTATTAAATTTGGTACGTCATATATCTTTGTTGTTTTAGATTATTGAAGACCAATTAAAAAGTTGCCCTAAATATTTCTAACCGAGCTGGCACAGTCCACAAAACTTGTGGCAAGTCATCTTGGCGTGATGAACGTCCGCGCAGACGTTAAAAATAGAGTCGAGTCGAGCACAGTCAAACGCTTGGTCATCGGTGCATTCGGTGGCTAAAACAGACATGTGGGAAACATAATAAGAAAATGTTTCCGAACACGTAGAACTCAATGGTTTGCACAACTATAATTTAACCATCTATCAAACTGAAAATATCTGATTATGATGCCGAATGATTTTTATTTTTACAAATCTTAAAATGGAGAACAAGCGCTCTAAATGCTCAAATGCTGACAGGGCCATTAATTAGCATAAGCTTATGTAGGTTGATTTAAAAAAACTTAACCCGATTTTTAACATAAAAAACGTATAAAAATCTTACGTTTTTTATGCGCACACAATAGGTTATTGCAGTTATCTGCACTGCAGCATTCATGACAGCTAAACTGTTGTCTGGTCTGAATTGAGCGACCGATCATTGGGTGAACACCAGATGAACTGCACATCTGCAAGTTGATTTTGCTCTTTCTAATTGTTTACGTTTATGCATATGGATCAAACATAATACTGCGCATTATTACAAATACTTGAAACACATATTATTATAGCAAATGTCCAGTTTGTATTATTAAACTGTCTTACCTGATTGTTAAGACATCCCATGTTGTAGAGTAATGCGGTGTTTTTTTGGATTGTTTCTACCAAAGCAGGACTGTAATCACAAAATACAACATTGAGGCGCAAAATTATTGATGCAAATCAAAAAGAATGTCTTTATTGTTTTGCTTATAAAAAATAAGATGACATGTTTCGCTTGTTAATGTTTGAAGCAATCAATAATTAAGGACATACACAATAACTAAAATAGAGTTTTGATGAAATGTGTACTTCCATTCATTGAAAATGTATTTTATGTAGTGTAGGTGAAGTATGAGTTTCATTTATATATGTTGTACAAGTAATTACATTGTGACCACTAAGATACACCATATATTGCTTTAAAGCTTAACTTTTTTATTTGTGTCGGATTGACTGGAGAAATAATCATAAATGAGTGATAATTCTTGATTATGTCTCCCTACACTCAGACACAAAATGTAAAATTAAACTAATAAACGATATATGGACTCTGGCGAGATGGCTTCGGAGGTAGTCTTTACGCGTTCTTGAAGTTCTGAATGGACGATCTAAAATGATCGAAACACGAATTACAGGATCAACCAAGTCATCCGCGAAAGGTTGGTTTCAACGAAATGTTAAGGCTGTTCAGCCAAATATTAAATGTCGGAGCTATGTCGCGTTCACGCCTACATTTCGGAACGAATCCGAACCTGTGTCGCTACGGTCTATGTCCCGTGGAGACGAAATGGTTCAGTATGCATCACGGTACGTGTCAAGCGTACTTGTGGATGTCTGTGTTAAGACGAGTTCATAAACAGAACGATGACCCGTCCACCATCAGTTTTTTCCAGACATTACTAATAAAACGGATAATAAAACAAATGCAAAATTCAAGATACTCTCTGGGCAGTGTACATTGTAGTTACTCTGTGAGAATACTGTAAAAACGCAGTAGTTACAATGTCGGGACACTGTCAGGAAGTTTTAGTCATAATGTCGGTACGCTTTTGTCGATATGTCCGGACGCTAAATTCGCTATTACAGGAAACCGTAACGACTCTGTAGTTTGAGTGTCGGGACGCTGTCATGGCGCTGTAGTCGAAATGTCTGAAAGCTTTTTTATTTTGTCGGGACACTCTCTGGATGCAGTAATAGGTTTGTCGAGGCGCTGTAGTTACTATGTCGGGACACCGCCAGGACGCTATCGTAACTTTGTCGGGACACTGACAGGACGCTATTGTAACTTTGTCGGGACACCGCCAGGACGCTATCGTAAATTTGTCGGGATACCGTCAGGACTCTATCGCAACTTTGTCGGAACACTGTCGGGACGCTATCGTAACTGTGTCGGGACACCGCCAGGACGCTATCGTAACTTTGTCGGGACACCGCCAGGACGCTATCGTAATTTTGTCGGGACACCGTCAAGACGCTATCGTAACTTTGTCGGGACACCGCCAGAACGCTATCGTAACTTTGTCGGGATACCGTCAGGACGCTATCGTAGCTTTGTCGGGATACAGTCAGGACGCTATCGTAACTTTGTCGGGACACCGCCAGAACGCTATCGTAACTTTGTCGGGATACCGTCAGGACACCATCGTAACTTTGTCGGGACACCGCCAGGACGCTATCGTAACTTTGTCGGGACACCGCCAGGACGCTATCGTTACTTTGTCGGGATGCCGTCAGGACGCTTTCGTAACTTTGTCGGGACACCGCCAGGACGCTATCGGAACTTTGTCGGGATACCGTCAGGACGCTATATTAACTTTGTCGGGATTCCTGAATATAATGTTACTTTAATAATGCAAGAAGAAATGTTACGAAGCATCGTTTTTATCGTGTTAAATAAAATAAATTTCAAATAAGATTATCATGAAATTATAGATTTGTAACGATATAACAAGAAATGCAAACGTTATATATATACAATTGGCACAGTGTGAGAAATGTGGTCGCAGTGTGAGAAATATGTACGGCCAGTCCGGGTCTCGAATCCGGGACATCATGTTATCAGGGCGAGTGCTCTCCCGACTGACCAAACCGTACCGCCGCACAACCTCTGTTTGCTTTTTTGTTTGCTTTTGTACGTTAAATGTATTTCGGGGGAGATATAAAGCTTATTTTAATAAAAATAGAATACAACACAATGTCGTAAAATAATGACATACGCTGGCATTTAAATAATAAATAGTCCTTTATTTGGCTTGTTTCTGCTGGATTAAGTTTTACACTTTTTTAATCAAGATATTCTGAATGGAACTGTATGGAACTGTTTTTTCTTTTTTTAAATGTTCACTGCTTTAATAAACGGACGGCAGTTGCTGGTTTCCATATTTCAAAGAGGCGCACCTTAAGTCGTGACTGATCTGGAGTACCACAACTTAAACGTTTTGATCTTGCAGACGGACCAACACAAAGAGAGGAACGAACCAGAATATTACTGGTATTGACGTTCGTGAACTCAAAATGTCTAGCACTTCGTGACTGTCTCGTTTTCATTTATCAATGAACCTTCTCTATGTCACGTAGTTTATGTAGGTCAGTTCGTGTCGTGCAAGTAGCTTGGCACAAAAGAAGAACATATATTTCGAAATTAAATCAAACACGCTTTGTTCAACCATAACCACTCCTGAAAAAATCACCACCACCACCACCACCACCATCACCACCACCACCACCACCACCACAACCACCACCACAACCACCACCACCACCGAAACCACCACCGATACCACCACCGATACCACCACCACCACCACCATCACCACCATCACCATCACCACCACCACCACCACCACATGGACCACCACCACCATCATCATCATCATCATCATCGTCGCCGTCGTCGTCGTCATCGTCATCATCATCATCATCATCATCATCATCATCATCATCATCATCATCATCATCATCATCATCATCATCACTATCACTATCATCACAATCATCATCATCATTATCATCATCATCATCATTATAAGCATCATCATCATCAGTTATGGTTAACATTTGATTCACGAATGGTTATTTTATAACTTTGAAAATGCCGTTCCATTTTCTTTTTGCTATATGTATGACTCAAACTATATTCATATAAGTGAGAAAAAATCATTTTGCAATACATGAAACATTTAACCTATGTTTTATGGTTCAACGTTTTTTTTTTTCATTTTTGGAAAGAACAAAAGTGTTTGTCTAGAGAATGTCCACGCCTCTCTGTTGTTTGACCAAAGGTTTGCAAAAAATATTTCAGATTATGCCGCCATGTTAGTTGTTTGTTATCATTCAGCATATACAATACCTGATCGGTCAACAACGTATGCATTTATTGACTGGTCCATAAAGTCTTATCCCTGATCGTGCTTTATTTTCACATACATATGTTTAAGTCCTAAAAGGCTAACTCATATAGGCCAACAGTATAGATCCTACAAAACGGCACACTATGGAAACCAGTCCTACGCCGAACATGCAACTGGTCCATTTTTCCTTATTCAGCCCTCAGATAGGAACTGTGTTATCTTTAAAAAAAAGTAGTTAAAATGTTAAACACTAAATATGTTAATTTTTGAACCTACATATAAACATATTTTCATTGATATGCGGTACTCTGTGTTGCATTTTTTACAATTTTAAAAATCGGAACAATCCAGTTTATTCGATTTGAAAACAACGAACAAGTAACTGGTTCTTTTTTCCTTTATTCAGCCGCGTAAAAGAAACAGGAATATTACTCAACAAATCTGTGTAGAAATGCATCGCCATAAATTATTCGATCTACATGTAGAATAATTTTCATATATATGTGGTACTCTGCTGGTTCATTGTATTGTATGTGCTCGTAGGAAAAAAACAGTTCCTTATTCGGCTTGAATACAGTTTTCCGTTTAACTTATTCAACCGCAAAAAAGGTATTGGGTTAGCCTTTTTAATTTAAGGAATGTATTGTGTTTAATATTTTTATTATCTTAACTAAATATAATTAGCATGGTATTTGTGTATGTATTGAACAGATTATTTCATTTACATTCATTATTTAAGTAAGAAAATAATAGATCCTCATTCGGCATGAATAAGGAATGAGGCACTGGAAAATTAAAAGTTACATTTTTTTCCACTTTAACAAAACAAGAAAAATAGCACCATGACACCATGTTTCATGATATACTTTTGTTTTCGAATATTAGTATGTAAATCAAATTTATGCTGAATACAGAGATTGTTTTTGTTTTGTTATAGTCAAAAACAAGTCTGCAACAAGAAACCCTTATCATAGTTATCTACGATCTGAGATTCTACTTTTGAACATCAACATTTCATTCAGATTGGTGATCGGATTGCAAACAAATTTAGGTAAATCACTGAAGAAACAATGCTTTTCTAAAATTCAAAATGTTGCTGATAATCAGCTTTGTCTTTTTTTCTACACGTAAAGTGTAATATTTCGGAGTTCCAGTTATAACATAATGTCCATCGTGGAAGAATGTTTCGCCTGCTTGCCAAAACCTGTCACATAACATAATTATAGTGTCTGTCATTGTGACTTCTTATAAAAAAATATCGTGTGATACATTGAAGGCTTTAAGATCTATATAATCTCAAATAATGCTTTATTTTTTTCTTTGAATCATTTGGGAGTTGTGTTTTGTATCAGTTTTTGCATCAGCTGTAGTCGTTGCCAAGATAAAAATTTATAAATAAACAGTAACCTGTGTTTTGTTCCGCAAAAAAGGTCAATTGTTCAAGAACAATATCTGCATGTTGGTTTTCTAATGTGTATGCTTTATTATGTACTATTCTTTATCTATATAAAGTAAGTTTTAGTAGCACCTTAAATAACGGTGTGATACTAAAATAAATTATGTACGAATGTTTGACTATTTGGAAGTTTTTGTGTAACAAGTATCTATCCGTCCAAGAAGTACATGCTTTTGTTTTCCTTGCGGCCAAATGTCAACTTATTCGAATGTAACATTCGCAAGTTGGGATATGATGACTAAAAAATAATGTAATAATATGTTCAATGCACATACTTTGTGATTGCATACAACAGCATTGTCCTAAACTTATTATAAAGCAAGTGTATTTTTCATCTTTTTTTATTATCTTTGCAATTACCATTCTAGTTCGATATTAAATTGACACAAGCAAGCTATCACTTAGTCTTCATACGCAACAGTAAATACAACAGCATATCATTAGTTCGACTTCAACACAAGTTTTGAAAATGAAGTACGCAATAAACGATCAGCGCCTTGTTAATTAAGTGGTACATGTCTTTCATCTGCTTAGAAGTATTGACATAATTGTCATTTCATCTATCTAACATTGTATTTAAGCGCTTAGCGTTACGAAACGGATTTATAATTTGGATAGCAGAATATGTACTATATTTCTTACGAAAGTCTAAAGCATAAATACTATCGTATTAATCATTTGTAGTAAGCCAAAAAGTGCGTTGTATCTTCAACTTTATTTAATGTTTAAAAAAAACAGTTATAGTATAATATTATATTTAAAAGAAAAAAAAAACAGGTTATCATATTAAATCAATCAATCAATCAAAATGTATCTTAAAATATGAATGTTTGAAAATCGGACATTTACAAAACATACCAGTACAGATTTAATTTTCCTCACACAAACTTGAATCACCAACTAACACATAATCTAAAAGAAATGTTTACCAGTTATTCTAAATATGTCAAGTATTAGAGTTTACAATAGTTCAAATCAAATATATGTTAGTTCAAATAAGTACACTATACAGGAACGTTAAAACTCCAGAAATAGTATAAGGAGCGGAAATCTTGTCCGCTATACTTTATTTGAGGCAATTGGTTAAGAATGGACCACATTGTCATAATAACAACTTCTTATAGACCTGAACTTAGGTATAAAGTTATTAGATATTAATACCAGTGTGCGTCATATATATATTGAAAACATGATTTTGACTATTATATTGCATCATACGTATTATAGTTTGCATAAAATCAGAAACGCTCTAAATAAGTCTTTGTTTAAATGTTGTTGTAACTTATACTCGCAAGATGCCACTTCAAATGTATGTCTATGTCTGTAATGTTTATTTTCACCATATTTCGTTTTAATTTAAGAATTTGTGAAAAATCAAGTTGGAAAATAGTCAACGCGTGAATTTGTTAACAATAATCTTTAAACATATATCAGGTTAAATCAAATAGTTGACATCCGTGTGTGTGTATGTCAGAATTTATATAATAAATAATTATAATACTATTATTATAAAGTATTATAAGTCCCCTCAGCGTCTTCGCGACTGCCTTATGTGCTGACCTGCATAATTGACATCCATTTCTAAAATGATGTATTGAGTAGAGTCTTGATGTCTTGATGAGACTTGAACGTCACATTGTATTTTTTATTAGATTCCTACTAGTAATGCAATACGTGTACTATTTGGGAGCATGTTGTTCTTTCGGTGTAGTTGTTATGCTTGTTCGTGGCGCTGTTAATGCTTGTGATTCCTGCAGAAAAAAGTCTATACACTATTTAAGATGCCTTCTCACATTGTCTTGTTTTGCAAAACATAATATCACACGGAAAAATAGCATGTGATAAGAATGACTTTAAATTGCGGAATAGTAAGTTGGTTCAGAAATTAACATTATGATAATATACTCTTTACCAATGTTTGATAACATTTGAGCCAACGAACTGTTAAGATATTGTAAGTTTTCGTAGTAGGGTACAAATTATTCACATAACATCCATACTTATTTAGTTATTTTAATCTTAGGTTTTTAATATTAATTTGAATATTTTTCACAGGTCAAAGAGAAGCAACCTAACCGTTTAACCTTATGAATGATTTACTAACCTAAGCGTTATCTAACCATTGCTCGTGATGCACGTGCACATAAATTTCAACTGTCATAGATGGTCGTATTTCTATTTGTTGGAGGAACATTATAGATTCACTCTGGTATACTACCCCTTTTCTTTATTAACTATTAAATAACATATTATTATGAAATGTATTTATTATTTGGTATTGTTCGCAGTCCTTATAAATACTGGTTTATTGTATTTAGGACTCACCGTTCCTACTCTACGTGTATTGTTCTATCGTTGTGTAAAGATATGTATTCTTTTTCATTTGTTTATCTTATTTAATATTTGTTTTAGAGAAATCATAAGACATTAACATCGATAATATGGTCTTCTGCAATAAAATCATTAACATTGCTTCTGCGTTTGGTTTAAATAAACACTAGCAGAACTGAACCCCGACATTTTAGTGCTGTGTGCAGTTATCTTAAAGCATGTTTTCTGCAGATATAATCAATATCACAACAAACAACTGACAATTTAACAATTGCATATTTGTAATAAAATCAGTATTTATTGTAATGTTGATTAACATTAATCTATAGCATGCACCACTATCCTTACCAAAACATCATACATAAGACATGTCAACACAAGACATGACTGTTCATGTTGATTTAATTGTTGTCCTTGATTAACCGCGGTTTCGTGTCCATAAATACATCAACAAGAAGCCAACGTCTCAGAAATCCGGATGTTATTGCTAAATATAGTTTGAACTAACTCCACTTAATTTGAACCCGAATTACCATTTAGCAGCAATCTTCACGTTAAAGCCGAATGCATGTCATTTTATACTCATATACTCAGTTTATACTTTGCAATTTATTCATGCTCAGTTAACAGTTTACAATTTAATAATTCTCGCATAATTATGCATAAAGCCCTTTTTTCCAAGAGCGATGATAATTGGTTTTATGTTGTTTTCAGTGCTTCACCGTATTACTCTGGAAGATCTATAAATAACTTATTCTCTCAGGCTGCCATCATGCATGCTTTTTGTCATATTCCATATAGTTGTGTACTGGCATAGCGCATTGAAATTATCATCGTTAATGCATGATTACTTTTCTTTATTTCCCATCCACAATACATACATACATAAAAAATTGAAAATGCCCTACAGTATTTACGTGTTTGTCAATGTTTTTCTTGTAAATAAAAATTTCATGTTCGCAAAAACGTCAACAAGCAAAAGCATTCTTAATTCGGAAATCATAGCAAATACTGGAGTAGTTTGAACTTTGTCGATAAGTAAATCAAAGAATTAACCCACAATGCTAGTTGGTAATTATTGATGTTAACGACCTACGCCTGTCAGTTTTTCTTTACCTAACTGTTGTTCTGAACAAGCCTCATATAGAAAAACATCAACGTATTGCACGATATTAAAGGACTGTAAACCACGAATGACGAAAAAAGAAAAGTTCTAAAATACCGTATTTTTTTTACAATTATTAGTTAATATTGATTAAAATATCACGACTGGTATATTTGAAAAAAGTTCATATTTTCAGTATATTCGGTAATAAAATTTTGCAATGTGAAATCGAAAGTACATCACAAAAATAGGTGACAAAACGATATACACACTATAAAAAACGCAAGTAGATTGATCATTTTATATATAAAATATATACAATTCACTACGCATGCACAATTTGCATTCTTGTGTTTACCACGTGACGATGATTGTCAATCTACTTGCGCTATTATAGTTAACTGGTAGTTACCTGGTAGACATACCCAGTAAAAATAAATAAATAAAAAAATGAAGTAAAAATAATAAAAACAAATCAAGTAATGTAATATACCAGTCGTGATATTTTAATCAATATAAACTAATAATTGTAAAAAAAAATACGGTATTTTAGAACTTTTCTTTTTTCGTCATTCGTGGTTTATAGTCCCTTTAGTAAAACGTTTTTATGCACTAAATTGCTAATATTTAAAGGACATCAACTGCTATACACGCACATCAAGCTTCAAAAAAGTTCATTAAATTGTGCTATCGTAAGAAAATTTCACTTTTGTAAATGGTCTCGGATTCGGGCTATTCTGTTTGAATATATATTTCTAAGTATCGACAACTGCTAAGTGCATATACGATAGTGGCATGTTTTACATATCAAAAGAACACATAAACAAAATAATGTATGTATTTGATAAAAATCATTATTCACACGCGAGATAAAACAACGTAAACAACAAGTGTTGGCCTTCACTCTATTTCCATGACTACATCAATGGTTTTATGTAAAGTCCGTCATAAGATTAAATAACTTATAACCCCTGGGTTCGTTTCTTTGTCAGTATTTTTAAGGACGAAGAGGTTAACAAATGGATGTAACGTAGCTTAAAGAGACGCCATTTGCTGGTACTTTTATTAAGCTGAAGTGACAACCACAAACTTGTCTACTGGGCAATTAGACTCAAGTATAATCACATCGCTTGTTAGCGTGGCAAACTCGTTAGCACACAATAGCAAGTGGGAGTTATATAGATTTCTTTTCAATATTTGGAAACGCACAGTATTTTCAAACATGAATAGATTCCACTACGATACAATTGCAGTATCAGGTTGTCCGTGTTCATTATACATGCATAATATTATGGCAAATGATTTTCTTGACAATAAAATATCGAAGAAGTATTGCTTAAATATTTAAATCAATTTATTTTGTAACATCGCGATTCGATTGGACGATCAGGATCAATTCTATATGTAACATTATAATTAAAATTCGAAATGAAAGGAAATGATGGAGATATGTATTTAACAACAACAGAAACACCATCACCTACACAATTACAACATTTTTTCGATATAGTGTACAAGGATAATAGAGCAATGCTATACTATCATCTTATTACAATTGAGGCGAATATCACTTTGGATGTTAAAAGTGTCGTTAACATCAGCACGTAATAATTATGACCTTTTTTGAGGGTATAATGTTATTGTAAGTAGCTCAACCCACAAACTTATGCGGATTTACCGACCATATTGGTATTTACTTTAATTTAATGTGCTTCAGAATTTGTTATTTTGATACTGTGATCCATCTTAAACCATTTGCCTCAAATAAAGTATAGCGGACAAGAATGTCGCTCCTTATACTGTTTCTGGAGTTTTCACGCTCCTATATATTCTACTGTTTAAATAAACCAACATGATTATTTTTAATACGAATTAGTGTCAATTCTTTTACTTACATATTTATATTAACCGGTAAACATTTCTGTTATATTATGTGTTATTTGGTGTTTCAATATAAAGAAGTGAAACTCCAGAAGCTGTTTTTGTGAAGAATATAAATCTGTATGATCTGTACGGGTATGTTTTGTAAATTTCCGCTTTTTAAACTACCATGTTTTAAGATACCCTACATTTAATATGATAAACTGTTTTTGAATTATTTTGAATATATACTATTATTGTTATCTTAACATAAAATAAAGTTCATGGTACGCCGCACTTTTTGGCTCACTACAAATGATAAATACGATACTATTTTTGCTATACAATTTCGTTAGAAATATAGTTAATGTTCTGCCATCCTAATTATTTATCCGTTACGTTTCCGCTCATTACGTACAAATCATCCGACAGCAGTGGCAGTTATTTCGATACGCGATATATCTAATCACATTGATCGCACTCGACATTATTGAAACGTGAATGAAGCTGTGTAACACTAAGATTCTGAATACAATGTAAAGATGATATGACAATTATGTCAATACTTTTAAGCAGATGAAAGACATTTACCACTTAATCAAACGAGGGGCTGGTCGTTCATTGTGAACTACATTACCAAACATTGTATGGACGTCGGCTTTAAGTCGAACGAAGGATATGCTGTTTGTATATAATCTTGCGTATGTAAAACCAAGTTTGTTTCAATTAAATATCGAACTGGAATGTAAATTGCAAAGTTATAAAGCAAAATAAATAATACACTTGCGTTCTAATGAAATAAGGATAATACTGTAGTATTCAATCACAAAGTATGAACATTGAAACTATCATTACATTATTCTTATTTATCATATTCTAATAAGCGACATTCAAATGTGATATTCGCATAAGTGGAAATTGTGCCGCACGGAAAACAAAAGCATATGCCACTTCATGGACGGATAGATATGTGTTACATGTATTTCGAGTTGCAACTTTAAATACTACACATAAATAGAAATAGCAATGAAATAGCATTCTTTCAATTTAATATGAATAATAAACGTCATGATAAATTGACATTATGTTGGGGGACAAAACACAGGTTACTGTGTATTTAGAAATGTTTATCTTGGCTTCGATTACAGCTGATGCAACTTCTGATACAAAACACAACTCCCAAATGATTCCAAGAAGAAAATAAAAGAAAATAAAGCATATTTTCTTACATTTTTCGAGATTATATAGACCTTTAAGCTTGCAATGTATCACACGATATTTTTAATAAGACGTGAACATGACAGACACTATAAAAGTTCAAGGAGCATTTTATACACAGAAAACTACATGGCTGTATCGTATTATATTTTAAAAGTCGTTTTTCTTTACAATTTATAAGCTTTCAAAAAAGATTTTCTCATGTGTAGTGCTCACCAGTTGTTTCCCGTTCAGAGTTTTTCTGTTTGCCATCAGATTGCAATTGTTATGGCGTTAATTTTTTATATTACACTTGCGTGTTTATTAATGTATTCCTTTCAAGTCTAAGCATGAAATTATATATGCCTTTGAACATGTTTACAGACTTTTTTCTACAAAATATTAAAAAAAAGTAAACACATATTTAATCCTTTAAAACTTGCGTTTTATGTGTTTTTTTTGGCTTATGTTTGATGGTACCACGAGATGCCCCGCTTGGGAAATCATTGTGCCACTTTTGTTTTCAAAACTTGAAAACGGGCGTATATATTATGTTTGACAATATATTTGTAATGTGTGCCTATCAAAAAGAATAAAATATGCTACATGTGAAGTGCGCTTAAGACTTGTGCTCAGTAGTATACACTTACAATTAATACACTCCATTTGGATTTTAAAACATTTTTGTATATTACCAGCCTTAGATTTCAGTAGACTTTAAACAAAACGAATATTGAAATGTATATGTTGAATACACAATCAAGGAATTATATAAATACAATAATCATGTATATGATGTACAATCAGCATACATTCTGATAGTTTTAAATACGACTAAGTTGAGACACTATTTATTATCAATGAATATTTTTTTTGCTTAAGTAAAACATTAATATAAGTTGTTGTTTTTTTGCTTTAACTTGTGTTTTGGAGATAATTTCCAAGATATAAAATGTCGTTTATTTGACTTAATTCTCGGACTATATGAGTTTTGTTTAAAATAAAAATGGTAATACATTAGTTTCCTTGACAGAGTTATGCAACGATAGACACGTGAAGTCGTGTAGAGAACAGTGCATTCATCATTATTTGAACAAGTATTTCCAATTATTTATTTGCATCCATTTTGCTTCTTGAATACAGTTCTAGCCTGTTTTATTCTTCTTAAGATATATGAGCCGCGCTTAGGGAAAATGGGGTGTAATGCATGTCGTCCCAGAAAAGCATGTGTAGTCTACTTGATTTCCTCTAAGAAGAAACTTTCTTTTAACGAAAGATACTATAAAATCGGAAATCTGTCCCACGGCCTGTATCTTAGTAAGACGGATGCCATAAATTGTCAGTTGTTTGTTTTCAGGAAATAAAATAATTAATTTGCCTTGGGGAATTTTTCGCATCCTGTAACAAACCGTGTCAATGTTTTGTGTTCTGTGGCCGTATGGATTGGCATGACTTGTGTGTCTCTTGCCTAAAATACTTAGGTATATCGAATAAACTACAATAACCAGTGAGCTTGCCTTTGCTCAGCATTTGGTAGAAGGGTGTTGTCAATATTTGGACTGAATATTGTATATTAATTGTGTAATCAGACGTTTATAAACAAAACAAAAAAACCACAATTGTTTTTATAANTTCTAACACGATACACAGTATGTTTTTGTTTTAGATTATTCCAAATTACAAATATATGACATTTACTGGTCTATTCTTTGCTTATATTGTATAATTTCATCATTGCAGATTTCAATGAGTATATTTAAAACACTATGTGGAAATGACATTTCTATGATAGAACTTCAATTTTAGCCATGCTATTTGTTTAATGTTAATTGACATGTTTCAATATAATAAAACACATTATTATAGCAATATTGTTTTATTAAACCATTTATTATCGTATTGCATTTCTTAATTATTTTTATACCACACTGATAAAACATTGAATAATGCAACAGTCATTATTAAATGTGCATGTGTCAAATAGCGTTTTCACTTATTATTGCAACGATAGAGGAGAAAACACTTCGGTTATTATCCGTTCTCCATAATCACGCAGTTAGCAATATAGGAAGACGATTAAGTTATATCTGATATTTTAATGAATATAAACGGAGATAAAATGTACGAATGTATATTTTACTGATGTATTTTGATGACTACTTTCATGCCGTGATTCCATTACCGATGTAATGAATCCATACTAATCTGCGGCAAGAAAGTTTTCGCAGTGTCTGACGATCTTTTTCATTATTTATGTAGTTGATCCACACTCATCTGCGGCTAAAAAATGTTCACTGCTACGTACAAGGTCTTCTTTGCAATCGAGTAATAAATATAAAACGACTCGTTTTATTATGTCATGACTACTTCAAAGATTTTTGAACCTATTTAATGAAAATGTTCTAAACAGAAACTACTGCTTGCCACGAGCGATTGCGGTCCGATATCGATTCATTTACTCATTATTTAATTTCTTTTCCCAATGTGCTATAAATGTGTAGTTTGATTGTTCCGCTCTTCTT
Source organism: Dreissena rostriformis (assembly GCA_007657795.1). Lineage (NCBI taxonomy): Eukaryota > Metazoa > Mollusca > Bivalvia > Myida > Dreissenidae > Dreissena > Dreissena rostriformis. The sequence continues at coordinate 44,605 of VMBQ01002467.1, read as the reverse complement.
AGTTGACATATAACTTCCCTGTAAAACCACAAAACAATCAATTATACGTCAGAAAAGGGCATTTAAACTCACACACGCCAACAACAAAGCTATTAATGCAACTCTTGTATTGTGTGATATGTTTTATATTATAGTTGCTGTTGAATAAACCACTTCAGGGGAATGGATAACTAGTCATTGTAATTGATAATAAAGTGAATGTAAAAGCTAAAATGAAAACAACAATAAGGTTAATAAACAACATAAATATTAAAACAGGTAAACCAAATGAAGTCGGATTAACTTCATTAACATTCTTCGTTGGGAAAATGTTTATTTTGTTTTGGGTATTTGTTTAGAAGTTGCACAGCCATTTGGATGAACATTATAAAATCGGATAGTTTCAACACTGTATCTGGATTATAGTAATGTTGATTTATAAATGCGCCGGTGTTTAGGCTAAGAACAGGCGCAGAACACATTCAGTTGGTGGCATGTTAGCTAGTTCTTCATACCACCGTTCTTTACATATTAGCACAATGTTAGTGATACATCTGATGCGTGTAAATATCTAATCGATGACTCAGTCATAGTCGCAACTGAAAACCGTTCCGCCTGTTTTATTGGCACATTGATTAGGTTCTCAATATAGGTAACGTCACGTTACTGGCCCCCAATTTAAGAGTAAAGGAGAGTAGATTTGTTGACAAGAGATTTTCACCAGACGTGAAGTTTTTATTTTATATGATTAATCAGTACTACAGTACTGTTTATAGTTTTACATTATGTACAACCAAATGTCGATATTTTTTCGTTTAAATGGTTGCGTTAAAAAATCGGAATTACATTTGAAGAGAATGTACTGAATTTCGTTCCAAATGACTACTCGGACGAACTTACCGTTGTGCTTGTTTCAATTTGTTAGTGAACATTTATTACTTAATAGTAACACAGTGCCTAACAAATACGGATAATACTGGAAACATTTGTACTTTTACGGATAATACGCGAAAAGGCAACGGTTCATATCAGAAAATAAACAAGGTGAAATGCAGGGTGCGCCTAGTATTGGAAGTCAAATTGGTCACAAAACCGCGTTAAAATGCCAAATACTTTTGCTCACGGGACATTATGGTGTTTCAGCTAATGGTTTTCTTCAAAACTCGTTATGAAAATAAAACATTTTATCAAAACGAACGAAAACAAATAAACCATACCTACCTCATAGTCATGAAATAGTTTAAAATACTTGCTTTTTTGTAACTGGATTGAAATTAACATATAATACTACCACTTTACATTGTTGTAATAATCATTCAGAATAATAATAATATTGTAGGAAATTACTGGTAACTTCACAAACGTGAGTATTTGCGTTTAAAAAGGGTCGCATATTGATTTCACGGGCACCGGATAACACACGGAACTATAAAACACTGGCACCGGATAAATTCCGGAAATACAACACTGGATAATGCACGAAATCGATTGATACATATACAGATTAGTACGTGCTTTTCAGCATGTTTTATAAACAACGTGTACACATCGTTTGTTTAACGTTTAATATAGTCACTAATTTAAATAAAATTAAATAACTATTAAAGGATGCCACTCTTTCCCGGTTGCGAATCTCGATTATGATAATTTGCCCCTTTTGGCGCCTTTTCAGTCGTTAGATAGTATTTATCCGGAGCAGACGTTTGTTTTATAAAAAAAATAGTCTCGGCTATTATCCGATGCCTACTTCATGCATTTTCCGGTGCCAGCAATCGACATATAAATTTTTTTTTTTTTTTTTTTTTTAAACTAAACCGTCACTCATCATGGCAATGATTTCACAAGAATTACGCTGCCTTTTTCATCAGGAAATTAGCTCAGAAGTTTGAAATTCATTGTTTATATGGACCAATATCAGCATTTTACTTTCGTTTCCACAGGTTTGGTGCATAAACTGTTTGGCAATGTAGGTTCCCACTGCAAATTGACGTTTTTGTTACTGAGCACGAGTATACAATTTACTGAATGAATGTCTAAGTTAGTTGTTCCGTGGAATATTGGTTTGGTGAAAAATGTTTACTTAAAAGAGAATATTGAAAATAAAAGAACACACTTACCTCAAAACAGTAAATATTTTCTGATATGATCCGTTGCCGTTTCAGGTATTAGCTGGAAACGCACAAATGTTTCCAGTATTATACGTATTGGTAAGGCACCGTGAGTAAAGATGACAACACTGTTAGTGCTGTATGATAAAGATCTTGACAGTCTTTTGTGATTGCATGTTGAGAACATCAATGAGTAATTTTCCGGATGAACGGTATTGAGTTAATAAAGACATATATAGTAAGAATGAGATGTATTTTTTCATTATTTCAGTCCATCCATATTCAGAAAGCCTATTACAATCATCTAAAAGCGACAATGGGTCAAATCTATGGATCTTTACTAACGATATGAAACTTTTAGTAATATTCATATAAAATGTTACCTCTTTTGTTTATAATTAATGTTTTATTAAGTGATTTGTTCTTTTGCAATAACAAAAATTATGCACATAATTGTTGCACAAATGTTTGATTTTAATTATACGTCGGTGTTTTATAAGTCAACATGACCTGGTCGGTATCATGTCCATACTTGTTTATAAGATCGTGTTAGTCGGTTTTAAACTAGTTACAGGACATCCAACAACGCTGCCATCTGTCTGATCACGCAAGAAGCACGCGGGGTTTTGTTCCATTTGTTCAGGTCCTATTTATGATATTGTCCATGTTTTAGTGACAAAGAAGTCAACAGCACTTCTGTGTGGATGAATATATATTCTCTTCCATATTTCTTAAAACAAAATTAAATATCTTTCACTTTAAACATCTTTGTAGCTCAAATGGGGAACTCTTTAAATGATTACACTTTTATAACCCAACTTAAACCCATGTTTCATCTCATTTCCATTGTTTTATAAAAAACTAAAGTTGTTCGTTGTTTTGGCGGATTGTTTTGTTAATTAATTTAAGAAAAATATAAGGATCATTGACTTTAAACATTATTCCAATGAAATAAATATTAAGCGGAATTAAATATTTGTTAAAATAATTTTATAAACAAACATACGTTTCTCTCGTCAAATGAATGATAAGTTTAAGAAACTTTGTGCTGGCCTTATTTGAGCACAAGTCCTCAGGTATGACCTTGAACTTTGAGTTACGATCACGGATCACAAATCTTAAGTGTGACACGCTGGTTCAACATTGGGAACGTTTAGATTCATGCCGTCCTTATTTGAGCACTGGTCTTAACGTTAGACCTTAATGGTTGACGATAACGGATAACAGGTTTGAAGTGCGACTCGTTGGTTCAACATTGTGAACGTTACAAAATCAGTTTATGAAATGTTCTGATTAATCACGAGGTCACTTTATCAACAAGCTGAATTTTTTACATATTAGACCTGTCACTTGTATGTGTGACTTTGATATTTGACAAAGGTCATTGACATTGCCAAGTGGCAAGTAATTGTGTGATGATTGATGATATTTAAGTCCTTACAAACTGCATTGTGCCCAAATTTTGTCTTTGACCATTAAGTTAGATCTTACACGCGAATCGTTATCATTACAGACATGGTAAACATTGCACGATGAATAATGAATCTAAAGATTCGACAATCTAAATTATGCCAAAATGTGACATTTGACACCTAAATGCGACCATGACTTTTGAGCTAGGGACACTTGTCTTACGGGAAACATTAATAGTACGCTATGTAAATGTATTCAATAAATGATTATATTTCAGTCCGCACCATCTTGGATTGATGTACATTACGAACATGCCTAAAACACTTTGCTGTTTATTTCTTGTAAAAGAAGAAGTTGTTAAGTTATGCTTTTTACACCGCTTTTGATTAGTTATACTATACAAACGAACAACCATTTTAAATATTTTTCTTTGTCAGGACTGTGTATTTGCTTGTTTGAATATCATGCATACATTATTTTCCAAATTTATGATAAGTTTACAATTGCAATTTTGCCAAACTGTTAACACGTCCTTAAAACAAGTGCGCATGTGCTTTTTAACGTTTGTTCTGTTTACTGTTCACGATAATGCATTTTGGACAATCTAATTGTGCGCTATTTTAATGTATTCAATAACTCATTACGTTTCATACCGGACCATCTTGAATTGTGTACATTACTAGCATACCTGTTATAAACCTCCGGTGTTAATTACTTGTAAAAGTAGAAAAAGTTGTTAAGTAATAGATGAACAGTGTTCCAAATGCTTTATACAGAATTCGATTGGTAATACTTTACAAACGAACAGCCCTTTTTAAACATTTTTCTTTGTCCGGACTGTTTCTTCGCTTGTTTGAATATAATGCATACATTCTTTTCCAAATTTATGACAATGTTTTAACAATCGGCATTTTGACAAACTGTTAACACGTCATTTTAAAATGTGTTCATGCATGTACTTTTTACGTTTGTTCCCTTTATCGTTCACGATAATGCATGTTGAAGGTATTCGATTGATATCTGTGTAACAATAGTATTATCCAATAAGACTTTTGTGTAACATTTTCCAAAATAAGTATTTAATTTTACAAACACAACACAATTAATATCATGCCAATAATACGTGACAAATCAATGAACAAATATTGAAACTTTTAAAACATATGCTTATGATATGTTATACATGGTCAGTCAACGTTACAATAGATGATAAGCAGAGGATAAAACAGACGAAATAACAGCATGATTTATCAAAGACGAGCCAAAGACATTATGATCATTTATTCTATCACGTTTGCCAAACATATAGGTCAAGGCTGCTTTTCAAATCAAACATACATTCTTTAAACAAAAGAAACAAGTCCTAGTATTAAAATGTGTGCCCCGGTACCGAAATGACGTTTTATAATAGAACATGCCAATACAAGACATTATAAGATGGTTGTAACAAATTCAGAAAAATATTTCATATCAGTTCATAGCGGTTTTCTCGTTCTACATGACTGTCATTTTGAGCGCTTAACAGCCTGATCAAGAAGCACGCAGGGCTGTGTTTACTATTAGTTCCTCATTCGGTTATTCGTCAAACGTTATCAGTGACACATAAATGGAACTAAATTGTGACATCTCGTTTTCAGAAAGGACCTATACAAGACATCTTAAAGCTACATTCCCTTCTATCAATCTCTTGCTTGGGATGTATTATTTCCAACCTTAGGTTGTGTCGTCCCAATCCCAGGCGTTTATTTCCCCCCGCCATTTTACGGAACTTTTAAACTGATACACTTATGGGAGCCCCTTGAAATACTTTTATGTTAAGTTGCATGACCTACTGTGTATAGTAAAGACAACGTTTGGGTTATTATGTTAATCTCAGAAACCCAATATGTCCAACGTTGGTCGCCAACAACCTTTGCACTTGTTTTGTTTAGGTAAAACAGAAACAAAAATACTGATCCACGCCGCAAATGTCCTTCATTTTATTTTACATGGCTTGGCAACGTCGCGAAGCAAAGGTTACGTATTCGTACACGATCTGTACTTAAACGAAATATTTTTCCTTGTAACATTCGTCCTTTGCTTAAAGATAAGGGTTATACGTTCTGAAATCGCTATATTGTCAGCTCGTGACGTTGTGTCTTTGAGAAATCTGCAAAGGTTAAAACCATGCTTGATGACACATACAAGCCCTTGAAACGACATCATCTCAAAGTTGTATGTTGGTCTAATTGCAAAAAAAATCAACTTAAAGTTATTTGAAACAACTTTGCTGAACAAGCGGCTGTTTATTTGTTTTATACTGATTTGTTTTCTGTATTCAGCAAAAAAATGTGAACACACAATTTTGTGCACACAACGGTTCAATCAACAATTTAAACAGTCAACGATGATGATAACAATTGTTTAAGTTGTGCGAAATTGCGCTAGTATAAGGACAGACTACGCAAAACATGTCAGACGTCGCGTTTTCTAATATGCAAACCTCATAAAACAACACATGAAATACGTGTACATGTGCAAAATCGTAAAGCACTCTATTGACAGTATTGTATGCTTGAAACGCGTTTTGATGTTAATACTATTTATTCAGTGCACTTGTATTCCTACATTATTTATTAGCATATCAAACAAGCTTAATATATTATTTAAATGATTGAAAAATGACAGAAAGCCGAATATGTAATTATCACTACAACCGTTCGATAAATGCTGATGTCTATCGCCTGAATTACAATAGTGAAAAATTCTTGAAAAATCGGTATTAATGCACAATAACTTATTGTATGTGCATGATAAGCTCGTAGATGATTGACATTTGCCGAGTTCAAGTGAATACATGAACAAAATGGGTGATTTCAGCACCATTTAATATTGAAAATGTATTCTTTATATGCAAGCATGTACATTGTATAAGCATGGTCAATTCAGAGGCACACTGCTCTGCCAGATGGTCGTCGTGTCACCCTGTAATAAAGGACCTATATATGTCATTGCGTTATAATTATCAATTGAGAAATACTTAACATAATTATACTTATAATAATACTACATGAAAATAGAAACATATAAATTGATAATATTAACATGAGCATATATAAAGGAATATAGAAACTTTCAATCACCTGATTTCTATTTCAGGCAAACTATGTTCTATTTTAATTAAAAAATCTTTCTCGGTTCCAAGACAAAACAATACATAAACTACCAAGGAATTTTCCTTCAGCGAAGGAATCTTCCAACAATAAATGTATAACTGTTAAACCATTCTTAAATGTTCTTGTGAGCTCCACGTTTACCATTACTTGTTAACGTGTAAATGCATTCATATAACATTTATTTATGCTATGATAGTGTATACGCGTTATTGCTGAATATTTTCTTGTTGTTATTGTTGTTTTAATAATCAAATTTGTTCCAATAATGGCCAGGAATTCATATAGAGCATTTTCTTTCACAAAATATAATGCACAGAAAACTATCTAGTACTCTAAAATGTTTCTTTCAAAAATAATATTGCTAACCAATCATGCCTATGGACTGGTGTTGTGTGCAATTTGTGTTACAAAAGTCTTGGTCACAACACGATTTGCAGCGTGGCACAGAACGCAGTAGTCCGTTCCCAATAGCGATGCACTGAAAATACATTGAGTATGAATCAATGAATACTGACATATTGTTCTATAATATTCTAGTTTAATAATTTAAATTAAAGAATTTTTCATAAAATATTACTCAGTGTAAACTGTGAAATATATATGATGTAGTTTTTAACCCGGAGATGTATACACAGCGATACGCACTGAATGTTGATACACATATTTATCAATTAAAGATATATTATATTATTTTGTAACTATATTAATATCGACATACCGGTGAATCCACACATCCAAGCTTGAAGTGTGTGTTATCCAGCCATTTAAATTCCTCGATACTGCATGACTAGAAAAGAACAACATCTTTGATAAAATGAAAACTGCTACACACTCTTGCAGTGATATAGCATTTTATAATTTTGTGCAATCGGTAATTAGTGTATGCATTTATTAAATCAGAAACGTATTTTAAAATAATTTGTTTAATAACCACTAATATGTATAGAACTCAATGGAACTATACAGAGTAATGCATAATGTCCACTAATCATGCATGTATTTAAACTCACCTGGTGTTTATCACACGGCGTAATAGACGTACATTCGTGAATGGTTCGAACGTGATTGCAGTCATAGCACAATGGGCCTCGTTGAGGTCTTGAGACTAAACCGATACAAATATTAAACACACGTAGTTATGCCATACGCATATATGATGACGACGCTAAAAACAAATCTTAAATCAATTACATGTGCGTTTTAATATGAGTTTTAATAGTGCAAACCTTCATCCCCGCATCCACGGCCATTACAGTAGTCGTTGTGACAACATTCTGCGCAGCGACTAGAGCTTGGATATAATGTCGAACACATCTGAAGCCCAATTAAACTACATACATACGGTATACATATTATATGTACTTTATACATCTATGGAACTGAAAGGTAATACACAAGTAACTACTTTAAGCGTCAGGAGAGACGAACTCGATGTAGACACAATCAATAACAAAACTACCAGACTTATATCAAAAGTTGATTAACAAGTTGATGAAGACATTACATTATGTGTACATTGTATTTACCGAACTATTGACACATCCCGATCTGTACGTTGCATGAGTTCGCTCTACCACACACACCTGAAAACAAATTAATTTAATAATCTAGATGCATATTCATTCATACAATACATACAATATAAACAATCTCAAAAGAGCGCTGTATAAAATGTTCTAAAAAATGTTCTTAAATCTTATTTACAAATAAGGATATGCTTTATAAACTCAATTGTCTCACTTCCCCGTCGCCACATTTCTTCACTGTATCACAGAGTTCAAGGTGAGACATGTCTTCACAACTGTAGCATATCAACTGTTTATTGGAGTCTGAAATCGTACATAAATGCAATATCACACACTCAACTTTCAACAGTTTATATACATTATTGTTACAGTATAAGCAACCGTAGATATTGCATAAGTCTTCTTGAGAATGAACTGAACATATTATAAATTAAGATTTTTTCGCTTATCTTGTATAATATTTTCGTTATGAATTTGAAAGCATTATCTTTTTTGCACAATCAAATAATATATATATAGCGTAAAAACGTATACAACATTTATAGCTGTTTCTGCCATAGACCTACATACACATTAAAACTGGGAGTAATTGCAACATCCGCGATGGCTCCCGAAACAAGAAATAAGTCAAATTTATAATCAAAATTAAGAAAGGTGTCTGAGTTTAATATCTTCAAAGGGTAATTTCCCAATTAATGTCAGAAAACAGACGGAGATCAAATTTACATGAATTTATTTTAAACAAGCCCGTTTCAAATTAAGGTTCATTCATTTTGGAATATTGGAATGGGACTGTGCAGATCATTTAGTTGGATGTTTGGAAATGTGAAACCACAATATAACTCACTGATTTCACAATTCCTTCCACTGAAGCCAGCTGAGCATGTACAGGTGTAAGCATTAACGCCATCTGAACATGTACCGCCGTGAAGACATGGGGAGGATGAACATTCATTAATATCTGGAAATAGAGTTATAGCTTGGATGTTTGTGTGCGCATGAACGGATATTGGCATTATAACTTTATATTCATACCTTATACTTAATTTATGTTAGGTCAGAAGCAAACACTTTTAGCAAAAAGTGGGAACACTATTATTCACCGATTTCACATTTCCTTCCTCTGAAGCCAGCTGAGCATGTACAGGTGTAAGCGTTAACACCATTAGAACATGTACCACCGTGAAGACATGGGGAGGATGAACATTCATTGATATCTTGAAAAAAGGTGAAAGCTTTGATTTCTATGTGTGCATGCACGGATATTGGCATTACAACTATATACTCCTACCTTATACTAAATATATGTTAGGTCAGAAGCAAATACGTGTAGAGTATCCGATGCAATTTTAAAAGTTGTCTACTGAAAGTGTGATTAACAGTGAATGTTTACTAAGTTATTAGACACAACATGAAGAAGCAAGTTTACATGACGGTTTATATGTTTAGTAAGTATCATGCCTGTTACAGCAAAGAATGTTGAGTTCCGCATTGCACAATTAAAAACAAAATGTCATTCGCCCAACGTCAATATTGTTTTTAGTTACTCGGGACACAAGCAAAAACTGAAACGTCCTTTATAGATAGTGGGCCGAAACATTCAGTTCTGTTGAAAACATCCGAATAAAAATATGGCGGTGCGTAGTTACACGTGCTGGTTAATATGTTTGTAATTTACTTTTTTCAGCCTTTTAAATCTTTGATCAATTGATTTTGAACTACGCGTGACACATGTTAACAAAAGTCATTTTTTATAAAAACTTCCGGTTATGTCGAAAAATCCGAGCCACACTATTTAAGTGCGTAAGTTTACATGCTTGCAAAATAGCTTGCACAGTTTCTTAGCTTGGCCAATCCTTCTTCACTTGCAACCGATGCAAGTTGAAAAATGACTTTACTTATTTAACGGTTCTTAATATCTGTTTATGTCGAAAAACGTCGAACTAAAATTTAAAAATGCACAAGTGCTGTTTAATATGTTTGCAAAATTGAAGCCCTCTACCAGCAATACTTTTGCGCAACATAGAGTCCGATGAACGGGCGGAAGGATGGATGGACAAGTGGAAACTATATGTCCAATACCTCTTCTGAAATTTCTGAAAATGTTTTAACAGCCCACAGCCATTGTGGAACTTCAATATATTATTTAAACAGATGTTTTTAGCAATTTGTATGAAGATATTACAATAATGTGACACCAAGAATGTTAAATTAGTTTTAATTTAGCATCATAAGAAAAATTTCCCCGCCCCACCCCCTGTGCGACCAGATTTTTTTAACGGACATCAACTTTAAAAAAACAACAACACTAGAACACATGAGGACGCTCCAAGAAATCTGGACACCCGTTGTTATACTTAAGCGATTTATGGAAAATCCTATGGATAGGCTATAGCCCCTGGCCGCCAAGATTTGCAAAGAACCAGAACAATTTTCAGACTCCGCCGATGGGTCATCGGAACATTTGTTTTGAGCACGTTTCAAAGAGATTTTACGAAAAATGTGACATCTGGAGTGTTCTTAATCGTTTTTCGAAAGCTATATAAAAACATATGGCGGCAATATTTTTTGATGGACGGATCTACTTTCGAACTTGGCCTAGACATTATGGGAAGTAATCTTATGGATAAATTTCTGAACATTAGTCAACAATCGGTTTGCTAGAGTATTCACAAGGTTAAATTAGTGCACTGTAATATAATACCCGCCCACTGGCGCCTTTGTATTTCAACGGACCGTAACATTTTTTTAACTAAATTGCTATATCATTAGAGCAAATTTTCTGATGAAATTTCATAATGATTGGGCAAAAATATTAATTATATAGTATTGTCAAGCTATTCCCTGAATTTTTACATTTGACCTAGTTTTTGACCCCATATGACTCCGTTCAGAATCAAACCGATATATCACTCAGACAAATGTCAAGACCAGGTTTTATAATGTCAATAAATTTGGCCTGTTCACAAAAGAAATGTTGACGTCGGATTAGGGACAACGGACGATTGACGGCGACGAACGGACAAAAAGAGATCACAAAAGCTACCTATGAGTATATTATGCTCCAGTAAGTTACAAGAGGTCTAGGTTTTTTTCTCCATATGTCCATTTTCACATTAACGTCATAAATAAGACGGAGCACCCACTTTACAAATGTGGTGTGGATTTCTTTAAAATGAGCCACGGCAATATTAAGGTGCCTTCATTTAGAAATATTGATAGGGGATGTTCACGTGCTATTTTAGATGTTGCGAAAGCTTAAAACTCACCGGTGTCACAATTCCTTCCACTAATGCCAGCTCGACATATACAGGTGTAACCGTTTACATCATTTGAACATGCACCACCATTAAGGCAGGGGTTTGATGCACATTCGTCATTATCTAAAAAAATAAAATTATCACTGCATATTACTATATTTAACCAAAAACAAAATAGTGTCATTTGAAAAACGTGCTAAAATGGTAAATAGAAAAGAACAGTTATAATCATGAGGATTAGTTTACCAACGTTTATGCTTCGATAAATATTATGCAGGCATCGATATTAAGACGTATCGCAGAATGATTTACTTAAAATGTCAACAACAAGTATTTTTGTTATTTTTCACATTTACTTATTTATGTTGTTTGTACAACATAAATGAATTATTTAGATTTACCAAAGTTTATCCCAGCAGGATAACCGTATGCGGCAATCTTCCCCATTCCAAATACAATCAATCCAAACACTGCATGTGTTTCTGTCGATGTCATCACGTGGTATCCTTCTGTAATTCTGAACGTGAGGACTGTATAATTGTTAAATGGAGGTGCCACGTAAGCCGTGTCAACAAGTTGATCACTTGGTGGTTTGCCGTCTAGACGAAGTGATTGCGATGCGGAAGATAGTACGATAACGGAAATATAGTTGTTATGGTCCCGCCAGATTGCTGGTACAATAAACGTATACGAGTTCATAAATTGACGAATACCCGGAATGATTGTCATGTACCCTTGATCGTGTGTTTTGTATTGTATGACGGATACCGGTTGTTGACTAGTGACGACTAAGGGCAAATGATTTGGTTCAGACTCCAACCATTTATGTGAATCAATTGTTGTGCAATTTTCAAACGATGCGTCTTTCACACATACTTTGTTATTACTTTGACTACTGAAAATTCGAACCATGAATTGATTTGATAGGATTGGCGGAATGATGAAATAGGTTTGAAAGGCTTTCGTTGGAATCATTTGTTCACCAAGCATATCACAACTACTGGCTAGAGGAAGCAACGCACATGATACTCCGCTTACCACAGATACGGGTTTACTTGACTGGATGATAGTACCGGTGAGATCGCTTGTGAGGGACGCTTCCTGATAGACATCCAACCAGTTCAGTGTCCTTGATATCGATGTGCCGTTAGGAAATGATATATTAACATCAGTGTTCGCAAACGCTGATATCACCATAAATAGTGATGGGTAATCTGGGTCGTAATCTGGCGTATAACTAGAAATAAAATATACACTGTCCAACGCTTGAACAGGCAGGCCAACGTGTGTGTCTTCACAGGCTTCAGAACAATATGTCGTAAGGTAAACCGAAACATCAACTGTTGACTTAATATAAACGCCATTGTGCCCAATCTGAGTGCCGTAAAGCTGAAGACTACTATTGAACGTAGTTGAAAATGTTCTATTGAAAGAGAAAGTTCCATTAATTCCCAGATATGGTACGTATATTTCAACATCCCCATATGTACTGGAGGCAATATCTAGTTTTAACGTGCATTCAGGCATCCAGCTCAGAAATCCGGTGACAAATTCCCTTCCAGTGGTGGCTGGAAATAGATAGGTTATACCATGTGTATTGCCGCGCGACCAATCAATTAAATTAAATTTCAACAAACATACATCAACAATACATTACTTACATTTAAGTGCAATAGTGCACCCGAGAAGGTAAGCCAGTATCACCCAATGCATATTCCACATGTTGTACTGTCTACAGCACTTTGAGATAAATAGTTCAACGAACAACCTTATAAACGCTAGATAAGAACCACGGTTGGTCTATTTGGTGCATTCCAACTTGACTCATGTCGAATTCAAACACTCATTGTGTGAAAGCCGCCTTCTGTAAACCGGTTTATGGACATTGTTATCCGTTTTTCAGAACAATATTTAAGACGGATTCGCCAGCAATGAAAACACATTTACACATTCTAGAATTACAAAAATACTGTAAGCGACTAAGACTTATCATCCATACAAACTATCGTATTGAGTGTTTTTGCATTTGATAGTAGTAAGATATTACAAGCGATATTTAAAAATGATTATACCTTAACGGTATATATTCTCTCGACTTGTACTTAGGTACAAAGTGTAAACCAGTCGTCAATCGGACGTTACAATCGTATTAACATTCATGTTCGCACATGCCCTGGTTCATTAAATATATCAATAAACAACTCGAACAATTGAGAGATTTTTGTTTTTAAGATATATTCTTGTTATTTGCAAATGATGGTTGTTAATATCGTGGTGTTACTTTGAATGGCAGATTTGATGTGTATATTCGCAAATAATAAAAATGAAAATGTTCATAACAAATTTCCATAACAAGAGCTTAAGGTGAAAAATACAACCTCACCTCTACATCCTCACACTACACTTTAAAGTGTTTTGCAATAAAAGAGGTAAGATGTCTTCTCTAACAATATATGACCTTAATTAGTCGAAAATGGGTTTCACTGCAGACAGAAGAGTTAATACTACAGGAAGCAATCGCACATCTTTGACATTGAACTTGGGACCGTAGCATTTTATTGAAAGGCATATACTTGCGTGGGACATATAAATAGTCGTATGGAATACATTACAAAATAATGGCAAATAATAATTAAAGCTAAAATAAAACAAGAAAACACTCCATTTTGACATTGACAACAAAGTTAGACGGTGAAATATTCATGGCTGTTCCGGACTTAAAAGAAACAAACCTGTCTTTAAAACAGCATTTGTTTCTAAATGAAATGTCTAAACATCTGTTATTTGCTCGCCATCCATGTTTAAACAGGGAATTTGACATAAATAAATAAGTGATCTGACAAAATTGCTAACATATGTCGTTTCATACCCCATATATGAAACAATGTAGGGGCATTTATCATTGCCATATCGCGAGCAGGTGAACATCGAACGTCAACGTCCAATGTGCTGAAAGTGCCACTGTTTGCTATGCGTTGATATATACAGCAATATCATATCAATGGAGACAGTTTTATGTGATTGGAAAGTTGATGTTTCCCGGGTAGTTGGCTCATGTTTTTATTAGTGGTTTCAATTGCTATCACGACATTGCTTAATTTCGAAACTATTGTAACAAAAAATCGTCATTGATTATGTCGATATTTATTTGGTCAGACATTTTGTTTACATCTGCACTTGAAAATGACCAATAATTGAAATTGTCATTAACATAATTATGCACCTTTTGTTGTGATTTTTACATTCACCTCGTGTACCTGACTATTGAATCTTAGTATAATTTAGTATCTTAGATGCACGAAAAACTTTCAAAATGAGTTGACAGAAATGGAACTTAATAGCAATGTTCTGTTTTTAGCACTAGTAAAATAATCACGGAGTTGGTCCTTAGGTCATGTCAAATAACTATGTTTTTCCTCCACATGTTACCTCTTTCAGGTGTAACATCACAATGTGTCTTTTATAGAACATATCGTCAAACGAAATTTTTTAGTTGAAAGATAATATATTTTAACGTTACGCATGCAAAATAATAGTGTAGCACTATTATACGAAGTGGAATGTAAATTATCAATACAAACAGTTTACATAGTGCAATAATAATGCCCGCATAAAGTCATCGTTTTGTGTGTGTTTTTTTTTTACCTATGTAACAGTTTTCAGTCATATCACGTCGGACAGATACAATACAATGATAAGCCGAGACTTTCGTAGAGTATACCAAAAATAAATTCAATCTAAGCATGTGCGTATTAGACACAACATTGCGTTAGTTTTTTTGTGTATATGGATACATGTTGTGATGTATTAAACCAACACACTTTTGATAAATCGGTCACACTTATCAATGAAATCGTTTTTAATGTAAAGATGGAAACACCATTTATGTCAATTTAACTACCTGTATATTCCTTTCATACATACATCACATAGAATTGAGCTGAAATTACCAGTTACCTCAGTAAATACCAGTACGTATTTAATCATTTATGGTTTTTCTTCCACAAGCAAATATTGTTTTGATTATTTGTCGTAGGGGAGTAAGGTCGCTTGTAACCTAGACTGCTTGCGTTAATTATTGAAGCGGCAACATTGCACTCTTGTCGAGTCGCGCACAATTAACAAACTAAAGAGCATGCTGCAATTGTTTTACATAAACCAGTGTTTTTCCACAATTTTTAGCATTTTATTTTATTCTCTTTACCAATCCAGAATAATGACGATGCTGGTAGAGGGACTCATGTGGACCATAACGTACATTGCCCAATGATCTCAAGATACATGTCAGTGGTATTAAGGTGTTGTTCTTGAAGAGTTCATATAATTAGGAAGTAGATTTCTTTATTTCAAATAAATATTAGAACTATTAATCATAATAAAAGTAATGGAGCTTATATTTACGTTTATATTGAATCGTTGTGTAAGCTAGTATTTTACGTTCTAAACGACTCAGATGCCGTGAATTTGTCAGCTGATGTTTTCTATAAATAGCGACCGGTAATGTTGTACTAAATAAATCAAGTTATCTTTGATAAACATTCTGTTAAAATGCGTTCATGCTATCGTTTTTTTTTAAATCAGCAGTAACGAAGCTTCATGTAGTCATTTAAGGCACAGGCCCCTATTTTTTTCTTCAAAAGTACAATAATAAATGCCCCAAAAAAGGAATACAACTTGAATGACAAGGTGTTCAAGGTTGATTAATTTTATTTTAAAGAACAGATCGATTACATTGTGACCAATAAAATTAAACTTCTTGGTAGTGAATATATGCAATCAGACCCACGAAACACATTTTTTTTTAAATCGTCTTTGTTGTAAATGCAAAAACGTGATTAAGATAAATACAATTCAACCAACATATATACTATGCTTGAATATTCACTGTAGACATCACAGTTGCAGATTAAAGAGACGTGAGTGGCAGAACAATTGTCTGTGTATGTATGTTTAGGGAATCAGTCAAATACAAACATCCATGCTTAATTTGTCTTTGTTTAATCATTTATAAGAATAGAAACTATGAGTAAGTTTATTTGCTTGGACTTGAACAAAGGCGCGTGGTTTAGGTTTTGTAAGCCTTGCTACATACATTTTTCTGTATACAGCACTTAGTTGTTATGGTTATTTTCAAGTCAGGAATAATTGCTGAATATATTGTTCCGACAAACGTTGTTTTTTTCACATGTTTGTTCAGTTGAACATATTGGCATTGATAGTTGTATAGTGTTGTTTTCGAAACAATTTGTAGATTTTGACAAACTTGTTCAAGATTTCAAGGGAAAATCGATTCAAATATCGTTGAAAATATACCAATCATGTCAGTTGTTTGTTCTGCCAGTATCACAGGAAATTTCTCCGCTTTGCTGTTCTGCGTTATGAGGAGAGATAAAATCCGCTATAACAACGACCCCGGACTAGTATCCGGCTCCTTGTTAAAACAAAGCTCATGAAACATAACACGTGCCGACATATATACTACTCAAAATTTGGTAATGATCACTTTGTATTTTGTTTCGCATTATCTTCAATTTTGGATAACGTTCATTTTTAAGTGTTATTTTGCAGGTTTTGAAATTAGAATGTGTGTTTTTAATTCTATTTGTATGTATTGATTTATCATTGATGCGTGACACTGGCTGAATCTAGCTAGCGTGACTTTTGAAGGTTAATGCATGTGTGTCAGAATTGAAATTATTGTAAAAGTCTGCACAAAGTGAAAGGATCTTTTCAATATCGTGTATGGTTCCCATTGGCATTGATTACTGATTAGCATCGTCTTCTCATGCTACTGATAAGTCCACGGATGCTGTCTTGTGTGATTCGAACCAATTCCTCTAGGAGGGCTTGTCGTAGGTCCTAAATGTGAAAGGTTTAACAGGGCGTGCAGATAATGCAACCTGAAGGATGTCCCAGACATGCTCTATGGGATTGAGGTCCGGAGACCTCGCAGCCACTCCATCATGACGATTGTTTCAGCTTAGAGGTACTCACTGGTCACCTTGGCTCTGTGAGTTCTGGCATTATCGTCCATTAAAATGAAATATGGGCCTATTGCACCAGCATATGGACGGACGTATACATCCAAGACCTCTCTGACGTATCTCTGAGCTGTCATAGTGCCGTTATCAATGATATGCAGATCGGTCTTCCCCTGCATGCTTATCCAAGCCCAAACCATTACTGAGCCCCCACCATAACGATCATGGTTTGCGATGCATACTGGTGCGAATCGCTCATTGGTAATTATCCACACCCGGGCACGTCTATCTGTTAAGTCAACACAGAATCTGGACTCGTCTGTGAAGAGTACTGGTGTCCAGGCATTTAAAGACCAGATTATGTGATATTGTGCCCGTTGGAGACGTGCCTGGATGTGGTTGCGCATCAATGGAATACGAATGGCAGGTCGTCTAGCCCACATGCCAACACTATGCAGTCTGTTTCGAATGGTTTGAGTTGAAACCCGAACCCCTGATGCATTCTGTAATTCATTTTGAAGGGCCGTGACGTTCATTAAGCGATGACGTCGGGCTTGTACCACGATAAAACAACGGTCTTGTGCCTACGTAGTAGCCCTCTGACGACCTCCCATGTATCAGGGGATAACATCACCATGCATTTGGTAGCGGCTCCACATCCTGGCTACAACGCTCTGTGAAACGCAAAGCTGACGTGTCACATGACGTTGTGACGCTCCTCCTTCCAGCATCCCAACCCCCTGTTCAGTTTTTCTAAGCTAAGATGTCTTCTTATGCGATAGTTAGCCATTTCACAACTTTTAAGATGAATGATTGAGCTACAAGTGCAGATTTGAAGCATGTTCACAATGTGTTTGTCAAGTGCAAGGCCAAATGTCATGGCTTTTTCGTGGGTATTGCTTTTCATGAACAAATTAGCAAGCCAGTGTAAACGAAATCGATAAGACAGGTTATTGGTTATGTAGAATACAAACTCGTATATTGGAAACACAATCTTTTTTGTTTTTAATAATAAACACTTCAAATTACACATACTATAAATAGTGATCCTTAGCAAATTTTGAGTTGTATTTATACTTTACAAAACACTGATTCTAAACGACAACGTTTGTGCTGATTAGAAGTTTAAGTAATCCTTATGCCATTACAATAGTCAACCAACGCGCAGAGATTTTATTGGAACCAAAAATAGAGCCAAGTAAGTACATGTCGTCATTATAAACGTTTAGACGATGATCGAATGTTAGTGTGTTTTTTTTTGTATTGAGTTTTTACTGTAAGCTATGTATGCCAATTTAAAATGCCAATTTCGTAAATAATTGCATTTGATTTTCTTTCAGTCATACTAACACTAAACATTTTTCAACAGCTGGGATATTCAACTTGTGACTTGTGTTAAGCATCCATAAGCCTAAATAGGACATAAAAAGGTGGCGAGTTTGGTTTGTACAGTAACATGGAATGCTGTGACTGTTGGACTATGCATGCATATATAACTAATGAGT
This sequence comes from Dreissena rostriformis, assembly GCA_007657795.1. Classification (NCBI taxonomy): domain Eukaryota; kingdom Metazoa; phylum Mollusca; class Bivalvia; order Myida; family Dreissenidae; genus Dreissena; species Dreissena rostriformis. The sequence goes on along the minus strand of VMBQ01002467.1, from coordinate 25,678 downwards.
GCTAACTTTGGTATTTCCTGCATACATACTTAAACGCTTTTGTATAATTGAAGCTTACTTTTGTTTATATGTGGTACACATATTATGTGTTTTTACGTAAACTTGCTTAAGAACATTGCCGTATCTTAAACCTACCATAAAATAAATCTTCTTTCTTTCTGTTCTAAACTATGAAACAAGACACTTATCTTTGCTGCTTATTTATCGCAAAAAAAGGTACGACTTGTTAAAAGGCTTTTATTGTATTTACATTTGACGTTTCCTCGCCTGTTTATACAATACCGTACACGATGATGGTCATGATGGTATAATTAATAATGAATTCTCTTAAGGATATACTATCTCATCTTTATGTAACATTGTGCCATTATCAATTTTAAAAAAGTTGATCATAAATTAAACAGTGAACAATAACTTACGCATTGTATGCATACTTTCAAGTTATATGGCTATCTTTGTAATGTGTACTCCTTTTCCATGTTGTAATCGTGTTACTGGTATTGAGTTTATTTACACGTCTAGCTCTTTTTATAAGTGTGTCTCACTTCGAAGAAAAGATATTGCTTTGCAATTTTCAATTGGTCGGTATATCTTTCCGTATACGATTTATTTCTGCGCTAAATCGAAAGAACTATTTTACATACAACTATGCAAATTCGTCTGATGGCTACTTAGGGCGCGAGAAAAAAAGACTCCTATTGATTTTGAGGACTGGTCAAATGTCATGATCACAGAAGCGTGTTAAAGTTAATTCGTTTCCGGACGATATTTTGATATGTTTTGATCTAATATCATGCAAATTGACTTTGTTGTCGCTTCTAAAAAAACACAATTCGTTTTGAGCTCATAAGGTCCAAGACCAAGCATTCATGGTATTGTAATAGACAACTCGTGTGGGTAACCTTTTATTTAAAACGCTTCGACCTACTATCACACAAAATATGTTAGTGGCTACATGGTTACATGGGAGGAAAAAAAGACATAAGTTAAGTTTCAGTTCACCGGGACAAAGCTTAAGGTCACAAAAGCTTTTATAATGAAATTGGTTTCTTCGTGAGATGTATAGAACGGTACGATCATGTGAGTAGGCGTGCTGAGATTTTGAGACCAAGAATTACCCCTTTTGATCTTTATGGTCAACGGGTCAAAGGTCATGGTTACAATTACCTTTAACAGGAAGTATATGTCCTAACAATCGGCGTATTGTAATTTGGATGGAAATTAAGACACTTATTAAGATTGAATTCATCAGGCTAAAGGTCAAGTTGGTTGGTTGGTTGGTTGGTTACGCCACAATATGAAGATAATTCTTCGGATCATATGAATAAGAATGCATGTTACTCTTTACGAAGAATAATCACTTATGATTTTGAAGTCGAGTATAGAAAGGTTATGGTCACGTGGAAGACTTTGCTTCATGTCGTATGACATACGTGTTTTTACATTGGCAGATTTAGCATAACTGCATAATGTATTAAATATATATATTGAGTGAGTAAGAACGTTGAAGTTGTTAACTGAATTGGTAGATGTTATACATGTAATGCACGCTGTTTATTTTGCATATACATTTTGTCCATTTGACATTATGTTGTTTTGATTTTTTTTTTCAAAATATGTTTAATAGTCCTATTAGATTTTAGTCGATGTTTTCAAAATATACACGGTCAAGTTGCTTGTTTAACTTCGTTTTAAGCTTATCACATGTCTATGAAAGAATAAAAATGCAAACATTCTAAAAAACGTACATATAACTCATAAAAAAAAGATAATTTTGTATATGTCATTTTGAATACACGGGTCGATTTTGTTGTTTTGAAGGACCTTACATATTAAAGCAGAGTTTTTTTTTATTATTGTTATCTCTTAATTGTCTTGTATTATATGATTTTATCATCTACTATCATATCCTGTACTAAATATACAAAAATGGTTAAAAACAATTATACAACATATGAGTTTATTGAATTTATTTATCCCCAGATGTAATAAAAGATTGAAGAAAATTCAAAATATGGGTCATCATACAGAAAAAAAAACACGAAAAACAATCTGCATGGATAGCCACCATACACATTTTGTAATAAGACCATATTTGGTATGACGTTTATGAAATTAATACTTAAAAGGTGGTTTGGAATATTGCCCATTACAGTTGTACTACCTTAACTACATGTTCCTTGTTGTTTGTAGCTCAAATGTATTTCCATTGACTGATATTATGAGAATATTTCAAATATTGAGAATGAACACTAACAATATAACGGGGACAAGTAATAACATCCAGACGTAATAACTGTATTAATTGCTTAGTCATGTGTTTTGGACTATTTTAGTTAATGAACATTTCTATTCGAAAATTAATAAATATTGTTTACCAATAAGTTCATTTTACTAAGTTAATGGTGTACTTCCTTGTCCGTAAATTACACAGTGTTATTATTTAGAAAACATTAGTGTGACACTTACATTTAAGGTCGGGTCACATGCATTACGAGCAATATATGCTTTAGCAGGGTAAACATGTTAATTTTAAATTACAGTTTGAATGATTAAGTAACAGTTATCGAAGGCTTTGCGTTGTAGGCCCATATTTGAGAATGACCCTGTCTCAAACTAGGGACACAGATAGGCCATGCATGACACACATCATTACCAAACAGGGAAAAGTCGTGATTTTGAAGTTTAACAAACTTTATGCTGTCCTTATTTTAGCACTTCCTTTAGGTATAACATTGATCGTTGAGTTATGATTACGGGTCACGTGTCTTTAGCGCAATATTATGGTTCAACATTGTGAACTTGCGGAAATTAAAGTCCATACAGGACATATCGAATATATTAGAAAACCCTATGGCCTCGAAACCGGAATTTCGTTTTAGAATAGTCTGGGTGTATATTAATATTGACGACGGTAAGCTGAGCAATCCTCAAAGAAAAAATAATAATAGTGTAGTGTTACTTAATAACTTCACAATGTCTATATATATTTGTTTATTTTTTATATGTATTTCACAACACAAGTTAAACTTGAATTTAAATAAAGAGACTAAATAAGAATTATCCGTTTCCCGTATGTTTTCCTTGCATTATTTAGATTATATTATACTGCACAGATAAGCAAAATATTTAAAAAAAACGCTATATTTTAAATTAAAAAAAAAAACTTCGAATCATGAAATGAAGACCGTTGGTTTCAACGTTATATAAAAGCACTTCCTAAGTAAAGTATATTCTCTTTTTTTTCAAAACCAAACTGAACCTTAGGATGTTTTGACAAACCCATTTTATTATTCCGGTCAAAAATACCAATATTTACAAAATGTAGGTGAATATTATAATAACACGGTCGTAATGTTTGCAAAATAGTACATTTTCAAGCGTTCGAATATATGATGTTTCATTTGTTGTTGTATACCATATCCATGTATTATATCAGAACTTCATTTATCTTTATTATTCGTTATATTGCGTGATTCTAGAAAATAAATTTGTTGAGATTATCACTTCGGCATTGTGCGCAGTTTGCTATTTAATCCTGTAACATGGGTTAAAAAAGCGTGTCTTTTATTTAAAATGACATCCCGTATTTTATCTCCCGGACAATTTTAATAAATATACAGTCCCTCCAAAATCGTAAGCCAGTCGTTTCTTATATTCTCATATTTATTTTTAAAGTTGTAGTTCTTGTTAATAATAGTTTTTTGAATCATCATTACACGGTTGCAATATGTTCGCAATACAATTTCTCACACTCTTGGACACAATAAAAAAGTCAGCGTAAGCTTGCTCTGTTAAATCAAATGCATAACTATTCGAGAAATCGGTAGACTAAATGTCCTTTGGGTTCGATAAGTACTTCTGTCGGACAAAAATAGTCGCGTAAAACTATTATCGCTTCTGTTTCTTTGTACGCTTTGTTTCTATTCACACCCTGATTTGTTTTTACATATATAACCTCGAATAATATGGAAGAATTGATGATTTATTTTCTTCTCTGAATCACCTGGGGATGGTTATGTTTTGTGTCAGTTAAACAGTACTAGCATCAGCTTCATTCACAATCTTGATACACATTATACATATATATATATATATATATAGACCTCTGCAATCGTTTTCTCTCAAATAACCCTTAACAAATGTATGTGCCGAGTGAGGCCAGATGGCTCTCTTTTAGGTCAAAGCCATACTTTGAGATCAAATATCAAACTAAACCAGCTCATTTCTAACATAGTATGGATTCTTTTCTACGTTTTCTGAAGTTAATTATTCATAAATAATTAGAACATGTCCTGTTCACAGGTGCAAAACTGATTAATGCGCTTTCGGTATGAAATATATCAGGTTAAGCTAAGAAGAAAATAACAAAGAAGCTGATTCTCTTTAATAAATTAAGTGCAGTAACCTGTTTTATTTGTATCATCAAACTTCGCCCCTCGCCCTTTTAAAGAAATAAAATACTATCGCTACGACCCGGCATTTGTTGCGTATGTTTTGCATGACGTCTTGAGCACGTTCAGTTTCATTCTTAATATTTATCAAATATGTTAATTTGATGTTTTTGTTGATTAAAAAAGACCACAGGAAGTTGTAAAAATGCCTACAGCATCCCCAAGACTCTCAAAAAGACCAGTTAGTCCAAGGCCAGTGTCCCAATAGGGCATCAAATCTTTATCATCCGCTTCGTTTGAGAGCGATTGTACGTGAATTTAACTGTCACAAAGTTCGCTCAATTGGATTGATATACGTGCATCAGCACTAAACGCCATTTAATGTTTACAGTTTTCAACGATACAAATATTTGTATTTTGACGTATATTCTGGAAAAACTATGTTAACTTTGATTTTGTAGTTTTAAATAGTGTAAGAATTTTTCTTTCCTCAATTATTAGTTTTTGTACGCAAACACATTAATTGAATTGAATTGAAGGTCCATGAATAACAGCTTGTTTACTAGTTTTCGCTATGTTCCACGTAAACATGTTGGTGTCGTAACAAACCTCACGAATTTGGTCTAAATTTAGTCACTATTGGTTTCCTCCATAATAACATGTTCAGCATTACTCCCGTTACATTAAATACACGAGACAGATCTAGGACATTATTGACAATTGTGTATACAAATTGCTCAAAATTATTACATTTAAAGGAAAATCATGGGCAAGAATCGATTCATTTACTGTAAAGGTCAATGTATGACTTTTCATTTAAGTCAGAAGCAGCTACGTTTACTTGATTATTGTGTTCCTTCCTTAACTTCATATTGTGTTTTTAATGCGAATTGTAATTCTAATTTTTGTATCATACTTAATACTTACTTCATGGTGACAATTTTCGTGCATATTTATACGGAATTTTAGTATGTTTAAATGTCGGCCTCACTACAATTGTTCAAGTAATAAAATGTTTGTATTGTTATGTACTGAACGTTTAATGTAACAAGTCATTTTTTTTTTTTTTTTTTTNTTTTTTTTTTTTTTTTTGTAAAAAAATTATTTTTATCATTTCTTTTTGTTGTGACTGGTTAGATGTTGATGTCGGTTCAATGCAGCTGTTGCAATCTTTCGTTATATGCATATATATATTCGAACACTTATGATTAACTACCTTATTTAAAAGTATAAGTTTATGCATGTTTTGGTTTGAATAATTTGTTTGTGTTTTGTTGATGTCCAAAGTGCATACATCATGCCTTTCATGTTTATTTATTACATTTATTTGCTAAATTAATGTGACCTTGTGTTATGCATGGTTTGCTAAAATAATACTTAAAGCCCCATTAACACTCAAAATCAACGAATATTTTGTAAACTAGTTCGTAAAATAAAGTAAACCCATACAAAATCAGTGTTCCTTAAAGTTATAGCAACAATTTCAACGCTAGATGTGAAATAGCTATTGCACTATTCGCATGCCACACATGTGCATGTTTCATGATAATATAACGACATGTTCTTCAGGATGTATTTAGTATCGTTAAATTTCTTGAGATATAAGAAGGATGTGGCCACGTTTACGGGCGTCTCGGGACTCCTTAACTGAAAGATGTTATTGAGGTCCATCTCCGTTGCATATTGAAGACACACGGGCATCTGCAGAATTGTTGTTTTTTGCATTTATGATTGAAAACGCTGTCAAATACAAACACCCACTCCTTAGTTGCATTTGCGCTATTATTAATAAAGAAAGAAATTTTTAAGTTTAACGAGGATAATAATTATGAATTTATTGATGATGATAATGTTGATGAAGATTATGATTATGTTGTTGATACTGATTATCAGGATTTGTTTAGTTATGTGATACAAGAAAATAATAAATTTACTCATGACTATGAGTAATTCGATTTGTTGGTAGAAACCTAGTCCTATTAGCGGGAATAATAAATAAAAGAAAATAATCTGATACAATTATGCTTTAATGAACTAACGGTATCTCGATGTTTGTTAATTGGTGCACCTGGTCGATATCCGACGCAAAACAACCTTACAATACATGATGAGTTTTCGGATATTGCTAAACAAGTTACTTTCAGCCACTTTTTAATTTAAATTTGTGTTTGGGGCTGACGCACTGTAAATGAAAGCATTTAGAACCGACATTAAATGAATAATCTGATAAAAGGTATCACATATGATCTTGATTCGAACACTCGATTGTATGAAACGAAAGCTTATCTTCAGAGGAAATGAACGTTGACTACAAAATACCACGTCAATATCAATAGATTTGCGGATATAACATATAACAGTATCACTTAGCGGTTGCCTAGCATAAATAATAGAACCGACTGATATAGTGAAATAAAACGTTATATATAACAAAATAAGATCACTTAATTTGATAATTCACTGAAGCCTTAACTTTCAACTTATACACATGCATCATTTGACAAATTGGCATTTTACGGTATAATAAGACGGTAAAAGGTGGATTACTTAGTCCCTGACTGGTCCATGACCTGACTACAAAACGTTCAACGACATCTAGGCAAAAGATATGATAAACGTAGTGTGTGTTTCCAAGACAGCAGGTGTGTTATGATGAGTATAACCATGTGCAATGCACTAGGCATAACAAATATACCAACTACACATCAGTAAACATCATCTTAGTATCTTACCACTTTCGTGTTGACAAATGCCAAGTATATAGTGGTGTTACTGTTATTATATATTGTGTAATGCTGGTATGGTTATAATTTGCGTGTTTTTAAGTTCAGTAATTACACTTTCATTTACAAAATATAAATTAATAAAAAGTGAAACAATAAATTTTATGTGGTATAATGAAGACTGCACGTTACATCGCACTTAATAGTGCAATATTACTAGACATGCAATGCGCAGATCCGTTATTCACTGTTGTTCTTTCAATTTTCTAATACAATATTAAGTACTGATACCAATATCAGAGTTAATGATTGAATATATATGATTTTCCATGCGTTTTTTTTCATCATCCTTTGTCAAACGTTATTTGCAAGGTTTTGAAATCTACCTACCTTGCAATAGACGATGAACAGGTAATTGCTCATGATTACAATTAGTTCAAGTATAACAATACGGTTATGAAACCTGTTAAATATAGGTCATATATTGCAACCGTTTTTGCTTCGTGAAACTTTTTTCTATTTTTTCTTGGCAAGTTTGGGTTTTTAAAGGTAGTTTTCTTGTTATTATATTTAATCAGCTAACTATTTATGACATGACAATACAGTACGACATTAATTCGAAATGTAGATAATTATACACCTTTTACTTAATCCAAATCATACAACTCGGTCTACAGTGGAATGTTGACAGCTGGACATACTATGATCCGAATACTTTGTTAAAGACAATTCCATACATGTAGATGTAATAGTCCCTACCCAAAATAGAAATATACAATTCATTTTTTTTTAAGAGTAACATTAATGCATTCATCTTTGTGATCCACGTAAGTACTTATCACGTTTGAAAAGATGAAACACATGTATTTAAAGTAGCAACACATAATATATTCCAGTAAAGCAATCTACAACGGATACCATATACCAAGCAGCTCAGGTTTACAGCAATTCAGTACATGCAATTTAAATAAACAACACGTCAACGCGGACAATCGGTAAATTTAGCCTGAATCATACCCAATATAGTTGATCGAAGTTTCATTACTGAACGTTTCGCATTCCAACAACTGCACACGACATTCATGACAAATAATATTAGTCCTCCGCCAATAAGCGCTTAGAAATATAAATGGAATAATCTGACAATCAGTATAAAAAACGATATCTAGTTTCTAATAAATTTGTCATGGTGATCGACACGCTATCGAACAAGACGCTGACCTTTTATTTCCCAAATCATTACCAACAACTGCATCGATATTCGTTATTCGTTTACACAATATATGTTGTCTTTATATTATTATATATGATGGTTTGAATCAATAACAGATCATAGGGTTTATCCTGCCTAATTACTTGTATGGTAATTTTTTTTGGGAGAGAATTGGTCTCGAAAACCAACGAGATGAGGACATTGTTTCGAGATATCGTCTAAGTATGGACGGAATCGAACGTTTGTTAGTTTCATTTCAGTAAACATCCTTGTTCCTTTTAGTCATGGGCAGAGAATGACTGCTCAATAGAAGGCTGTATTCTTCAACACATCTATCTACAAGGATTGTCGTTTCAGACAATGTCAAGTTCTTGTTTTTTAATCTCATAGCACTTACAGCTGACATTTGTGTCGTGTTCTGACAAAACTGGACAAAATAAATGTGCGTAAAGTGTCATCCCAGATTAGCCTGTGCAGTCCGCACAGGCTAATCCGGGACGACACTTTCCGGCTAAATTGGATTTTTGCTAAGAAGAGACAAGATATGGTGTTTTTATACGCGTGTGTTTTATCCAAACAACGACATAAATCATATAATATGAATAGCACAACTCCAGAGACAAATCTTTATCATTATAAAACCCGTCATAGTCAGTCGGATAAGATAATGAATCATATTTTGAAACATAGCATAACATGTCTTTCATATTATTAATCATGACATTGAATGCACCAGATGCAGCTACCATAACACAACGCAAAGAAAATAAATCGTGTTGTGTGTATATATATTGGGAAAACGTTAATATTGTTTTAGGTATTTGTATAGACATTGCAATAGCATAGCCATTTGGATGACCGTTATATAATCGGTATATTTAAACAGTGTTTCTGGATTATATGAATGTTGATTTATAAATGCGCCGTGGTTAAGGCTAAGCACAGGTGCAGAACACATTCAGTGGGTGGCATGTTAGCTAGTTCTTCGTATCACGGTTCTTTAAATTTATAGATAATAGTTATTGCGCATTAACCAGTTTTATCGAGTCGTTTTAAATGTCAGTGATACATCTGATGCGTGTTATGTCTAATCTATTGATCAGACATTTTCGCAACTGAAAACCGTTCCGTCTGTGTTATTGACAATTAGCTTATCTTCTAAAAAGGAGTACGTCAAGTAACTAGCCCCCACTTTAAACGTAAATGAAAGTAGATTTTTTACGCTGGATTTTAACAAGACGTGAAATGTTTATCTTAATCGATACTTTTTAACTACATTATTGTTGAAAGTTATGAAAGGTTAAATTGTTTTGCACGAAAAAAACTAATACGATGAACAGAACGATCAACTTTAATAGTATGTACAACAAAAGGTACTTGTCTTTACATTGTATGCGCTAGTAAATCAGACGAGAATGTACTGAGTTTCGTTCCAAATGACTACTGTGACGAACTTACCGGTATGCTAGTTTCGATGTGTTAGTTTACATTAAATTTTACACTAAGTAGTAAAGGTGAGAAAACTTTTAGTACTGTAGTGATAAGTTGTTTGAAGTTTAAACGATACAGAATTGGACAGTATTTTTTCTATTTGTAACGTCTTAGTTAATTTGATTTGCTGGCTGAATATTAACAAATCTTTAATTTTTAAATCAAGAGTCATGGAGTTTGTTTCAAGAATGGATATGAATTTTTATGTAAACTAACAATAATTATAAATATGCATGTACGCATGCTTAAGTCAGTGTTCATTATTGTGTAAAAAAGTCAGTATGGCTTTTTTAAAAGCCAAGTGTGCATTTTGAATTCAGTTTATTCTATACAATCCACATTTCTAACACACAATATATGTCCAAACAATAAACGAATGTCTTTCAGAAGGCACGTTTACGGTCTTTGAATAGGGGTTATTAATATGTTTAAAGTGTATGAAATAAAATCCAAACGCATGGAATTACATGCAATAATGAATATCCGATATCCCATTTTTAGTACATACCGAACTCTATGTAACATATGTATGTTGTCCTTTTAACATGTATTTTCTTGTTATTCATAGTCGTATATTGGTTTTGAGGTAGGACAAAAAGATATGTTTTTACTTTGTCTGTTAAGATATTTGTAACGTTTAATACAATATATTATCATATTTATTTAATTAGTGGGCTTTGTACTTCTTCACGCTTGCTGAATATATGTCCTCACATGAACATGCTCATTTGATGATCACACATGTTTTTCGATAACATATTAATGTCTTAAATATTAGGGCATTAGAAATGTATACTAGCGGATGCATATACTGAATAATCTATATATTTTCTAACTGACTAATAGATGTGTTGGTCAACACGCTGTCAAGTATATTTTGTGCCTTTTTGCTGACACTTTACATGAAGTTAGACGTAAATAAAATTAATATAGATTTTAATAAATTGAAATGACGTTACCGGTTTAAATCGTTTTCCGTTGACAAGTCCACAAAAGCTAAAACCATTCATGCAACAGACGAAAACGCACGCTATATCACTAATACCAATGTTTCCAATATGACGTCAGCCATTTAAACTAAACAATATCATTATTGTTTACTGCTTAAGTAGATAAAGCGAAATATATATTGATTATGGATTTTGAGGATCGTTATATTTGTATAGTTCAGAACAAACACTAAACCAAAAGATTTAAACAATTAGAACTTCGTGTCATACTTTGAATATCATTTTAAGGGGAACTGCGCTGCACAAAACTAATGAGGTTTTAAAATCGACCATTGATTCAAAACGTTAAAACAAATGCATTGCATGAATATGAAATACACCATACACATTGGTAAACATTATACGGTTAAAAGCTAAGAGACATACTCGGTAAGATACATATTTTATTAAATGAAGAACGGATGTGTTACTGCTCATATTAAAGCACTTCCCAAGTGAGCTATAGTATTTTTTTCTTCAAAACCAAACTCAATCTTAAGATGTTCTGACACATCCATTGTATTATTCCGGTACAGAATACCCAATTTTACAAATTTTAGGTTCATATTGTAATACCACGGTGGTAAAGGTTGCAAAATAACTTTTTTCAAGCGTTTTAATATATAATATTTAATTTGTTGTTGTATATCATACCCATTAATTACATCAGAACTCCATTTATTTTACTGTGAGTTATATGGCGTGATTCTAGAAAATTCAATGTGTCGAGATTATCACTTCGGAATTAGGCGCTTTTTTAATCTGCATCACCGGTTTTAAAAACAAGATTGTCTCTCTTTAAAACGACATGGCGTTTTCTTTCACCCGGCCTATTTTAACAAATACACAGTCAGTTTAAAGTCAATAGCTTTAGATGGTTTGTTTCATTGGTATTCGCATATTTATTCCAAATGTGTAGGAATTGTTGGAACTTTTATTCAGTTTTGTTTTTAAACATTTACCGGTTGCAATATGTTCGCAATGTAATTTCTCACACTCTTGGACACAATACAAAAAGTCAGCGTATGCTTGCTCTGTTAAATCAAATGCAAAACTATTCGAGAAATAGGTTGCCTAAATGTCCTTTGGGTTCGATGAGTACTTCTGTCGGACAAAAATAGTCGCGTAAAACTATTATCGCTTCTGTTATTTGTACGCCATATTCACACCCCTGATTTGTTTTTACACATATAACCTCGAATAAAATGGAATAAATAATGATTAATATCCGTCTTTGAATCACCTGGGAATGGTCTTGTTTTATGTCATTTTAACAGGACGTGCATCAGCTTCATTCGCTATCTAGGTAAACATTATATAAATATAATATTATATATAGGATATGACATGAGTTGTCATATCATACCATTTTTTATTAAACAAGTTCAGGAATTTTGTTAGTAAGCGAGCCTTTGGCGAGCTTACTAACACATTTCCTGGAAGAGTTTAATAAAAAATATGGTATGCTATGACAACGAGTGTCAGATCTTTTCTTTCACATGCTTTTAAATGAGCAAATTAAATAAATATTTACGCAAACATAATGATAAATCCCGAATGCCGTTTACATTTNTGGATTATACGAATGTTGATTTATAAATGCGCCGTTGTTAAGGCAAAGCACAGGAGCAGAACACATTCAGTTGGTGGCATGCTAGCTAGTTCTTCGTATCACGGTTCTTTACATGTAAAGATACTATTTATTGAGCATAAACCAGTTTTATCGAGTCGTTTTATTTAAATGTCAGTGATAAATCTGAAGCATGTTGTGTCTTATCTATGGATCAGCCATTTTTGAAACTGAAAACTGTTCAGTCTATTTTATTGACCCTCACTTCTCTTCTGAATAGGGGTAACGTCAAGTAAAGAGCCTCCTCTTAAAACGAAAATTAGAGTAGATTTTTTTTACCCAAGATTTTAACATGACGTGTTCAAAGTGTTAATTTTAATCGATAAACCGTGTATTTAACTTCATTATTGTTTAAAGTTATGAAAGGTTTAATTGTTATTCACGAGAAAACTAATACGATTAACAATACGATGAACTTTAATATTATGTACAACAAAAGGTCGATACTTGTCTTTACAATGTATGCGATAATAAATCAGAAGAGAATGTACTGAGTGTCGTTCTAAATGACTACTGTGACGAACTTACCGTTTTAATAGTTTCAATGTGTTATTTAACAGTTGCACTTTTAGTACTGTAATGATAAGTTGTTTTGAAGTTTAAACGATACAGAATTGGATAGTATTTTTTCCATTTGAAACGTCTTAGTTAATTTGAATATTAACACATCTTTAATTAATAAATCAAGAGTCATGGAGTTTTATTTTATGAATGGAAATGTATGTTTTTGTTAACTTACAATATGTATGAATATGCATGTACGCGTGCTTAAGTCAGTGTTCATTATTGTGTTAAAAAGTGATTATGGCTATTTTAAAAGCAAAATGTGTACCATGCATTTAGTTTATTCTAAACAATCCACATTTCTAACACACAATATATGTCCAAACAATTAACGAATGTCCTTTACAAGGCATGTTTTCGGTCTATGAACAGGGCATATTAATATGTGTATAGTGTTCGAAATAAAATCTAAGCCCATGTATTTCCATGCAATAATAAATATCCGATATCCCCTTTTCAGTACATACCGAACTCTATGTAACAAATGTATATTGTTCTTTTGACATGTTTTATCTTCTTATTCATATTTGTATATTGGTTTGGAATTACGACACATATTTACCTAATTACTTTGTCTGTAAGGATATTTCAACGTCGGATACAATATACAATCATATTTATTTAACTAGTACTGTACTTCTTAAACGCTTGCTGCATGTCCGTCTTCACATGAACATGCACATTTGATGAACACGCATGTTTTCAGATAACATATTAATGTCTTAAATATTGAGGCATTAGACATGTATATTGGCGGATGCATATACTGCATAAACTGTATATTTTCTAACTGACTAGTAATATATTTGTTGGTCAACACGCTTTCAAGTAAATGTTGTGCCTTTTTGCTGACGCATTACAAAAAGTAAGATGTAACGAACAATTAATATAGATTTTAATAAATGAAAATTACGTTACCAGTTTAAATCGTTTTCCGTTGACAAGTTCGCGAAAGCTTAAAACATTCATGTAACAGACGAAAACGAACGCTATATCACTAATCCCAATGTTCCAATGTAACGTCAGTAATTAAAACTAAACAATATCCTTATTGTTTACTGCGTAAGTAGATAACGCGAAATATATATATTAATTATGGATTTTGAGGATCGTTATATTTGTATAGTTCAGAACACAAACTAAACCAAAAGATTACATGACTTAAACAAATAGAAATTCGTGTGATACTTTGAATATCATGTTAGGGGGAACTGCGCTGCACAAAATGAATTGCATTTTAAAATCAGCCATTGATTCAAAACATTAAAAACAAATTTATTTAATGGATATGAAATACACAATACCTCTGCAAATGAATATATTAATAATCTGTTGATTCTGTCTAGATTATGAGATAGCCGATGATTGGTACACATTATACGGTTAAAAGCTAAGAGACATAAAAGGTTTGATAAATATTTTATTAAATAGAGAACGGATGTTTTTAATGCTCATATTAAAGCACTTCCCAAGTATAGTTTGTGTTTGTCTTCAAAACCAAACTGTATCTTAAGATGTTCTGACACATCTATTGTATTATTCCGGCAAAGAATACAAATATTTTTTTTTTTTAAGTAATACGGTTATACCAAGGTCGTAATGTTTGCAAAATAGTATATTTTCAAGCGTTCGAATATATGATATTTCATTTGTTGTTGTATACCATACACATGTATTATATCAGAACTTAATTTATCTTTACTATTCGTTATATTGCGTGATTCTAAAAAAAAAAAATGTGTCGAGATTATCACCTCGGCATTGGGCGCAGATTTTTATATCAATCTGTAACATCGGTTTAAAGTTGTAGTTCTTGTTCATAATATATTTTAAATCATCATTAAACGGTTGCAATATGTTTGCAATGCAATTTCCCACACTCTTGAACACAATCAAAAGTCAGCGTAATTTTGCTTTGTTTAATCAAATGCAAAACTATTCGAGAAATCGGTAGCCTAAATGTCCTTTGGGTTCGATAAGAACTTCTGTCGGACAAAAATAGTCGCGTAAAAATATTATCGCTTCTGTTATTTGTACGCCATATTCACACCCCTGATTTGTTATTACATAAATAACCTCGAATAATATGGAAGAACACATTTATTTCCGTCTTTGAATCACCTGGGAATGGTCTGGTTTTGTGTCATTTTAACAGTACTTGCATTATCAGTCTTTATTCACTATATTGATACACATTATACACATTATATATATATTGAGTGTAGTAACCTGCTTTGTTTTTATCATCCAACTGCGCCCCTCCCCCTTTTAAAGAAATAAAATATTATCGCTATGACTCGGCATATGTAGCGCGAATGACAAATGGCGTATATTTTGCATGGAGTCTTGAGCACTTGCAGGTTCATTCTTGATACTTATCAAATATGTTATCTTGATGTTTTTGATGCTTGAAAAAGATATGACCACAGGACGTAGTAAAAAATGTCCGTGTATTAAACCGGCACAAAGTTTGCTTAATTGGTTTGATATACGTGCATCAGCACTAAAAACCATTTTATGTTTACAGTTTTTCAGCGATACAAATATTTGTATTTTGACGTATATTCTGCAAATACTATGTGATCTTTTTATTTTTTGTAGTTTTAAATAGGTTGAAGCGTTATTCAATCGAACAATGACGCTAACACATAGACATTCTGTGGAAACCGAGCTTAATACATGCGAAATATGTCTTCCAAGATTTATTGTGCAGTCCTCATAGGCTAATCAGAAACGGAACTTTCCGCTTTGATGCAATTGTTCGTTTAAATGACGTTTCTTCTAGACGCAAATCCAATCCAAATAGAGCTAATGAAACACCGGAGAAACTATCATGATCCATCGGATAATCAACCAGAAGACATTTTGTACGCTATTTTAGAAACACTGCACATTGTATCTTCAATATTGTTATTGCGAACAACGTATGGAATTGATTCCTCGTTCATAAAATGACATAAAAACGTTCCAAACTGTTCCAGAGAAGTAATAAATCGTGTTTGACTATAAAATTACACCAAATTATTTAACACAAGTAAGGTCGTCAGATGTTTGATATTCCATGAAAAACTTTGAATGGCTAGTAGGGAAACAAATCACAGTCGTTTAAGGCGACTATTGCTTTGCAAGGATAACAGAAGTTTCTGCCACACTGGACATTGTGTTATTATTAGCCGTTTAAGACGCCGATATATGTCAGTTTAATGTTGAGGAATGGCAATCCTTATATACAATTCTGACAAGTCGTAACCGCATAGGAACGCCGATTGGTTCGGCCAAGTAGAAATTACAACGGCGAAATGCACATATCATTAGCGTTTCAAATATAGCAAAAACTATAGCCTTATAGCCTTTAACTAAGTAATATTAATATTGATATTTAAAACAAGGAGTTACACGATGTCTTATCCAAACTGCGATATGCAGTCAGTCTTAACAAATATGTTGTCATTTTAAATGGCACATGTAAAATAGAGCATGCTTATCATGAGAAATATACAGATTAGTCACACTACATTTTACGTTTTGATTTGTTATTAAATCTGTTTAGGAAATGTTCATCTGGAATCTAAACATGATGCAATTTATAAATGTGTTTTTTGTTCACATCCAAACTGTGTCCTGCAGTAACACATACAATATGGTCAAGAAAACAATTTCACGAGATCAAGCGTTAAGATGCATAATATTTTTTAATCAAAAGATGAAAACATGATTGTTTTGTTTCCAAAAAGAAATTAAACTTATTTTATGTATTAAAGGTTAAATAAGTATAATTCTTTAAAAAAATGTATGGTCAATACTATATATGAGCATCTCTCTGTAAAAAGGGGGTTTAAAGCATGTGCGTAAAGTGTCATCCCAGATTAGCCGGTGCAGTCAATAAAGGCTAAGCAGGGACGAAACGTTCCGCTTGTATGATATTTGTATTATCAGAATGTCTCTTCTTAGCAAAACATCCAGTTTAGGCGGAAAGTGCCGTCTTTAATGTTTCTCCAGGACAAAAAAAATATATAACTGTGTAGTGTTGTATCATTGCCTACATATGATTCTTAAAAAACGAGGTTTAATGCAGGTGATTGCAGTGTCGTCCCAGATTCGCCTGTGTAGTCACAAGCTAATATTGTTGTTTTATGGTTTATGAAACAGTTCCATACGTTGTCTTGAAAGACAATAATCAAGACAAAATATGGCGCTTACCACCTAGACTGGATTATCGTTTACAATGGATTCATTTGAACTATATACATTCAAATGTATTCCACACAAAAACATGAACATAAGTGTGGGTAGTATAAGAAATAATTTCCGTCTAATTGGTTGTTATTATGGACGGGATTTTCGTGTAGAAACGATTTCCTTTAAACGAAACTCTTACGCAAAACACAAAAAATTATGTGAAATCATTATTTAAAAATAAAAAGTTAACTGATGAGTATTGTGGTATTAACCTCCGCTTTAAAGTTCCAATCAGTACAAACTAAACCACGAGTGCGATAACCCGATGGGTTTGGTAACCACAGTAACAAGCAATTTTCCGAAAATTATATCGAACTATTGTAATATGAACAATTGTTTTCACAAAGTTTGGCTCCGCACATGGTTTGTTGCAGAATAACACACAATTATTTTCCTTCATTGTCTTGAGAAAACAAGTTGCAGGTCTTTTTAGAATATGAAACAAACACCTGCAGAGCCTATTTTTGTGTAAGAAGTTCCAGATATTCCAAGAAATCGTTCGATTGACAAACGAAAAGCGTCTGCATTATGCAGGGCAGAACACACATTTTAAGTTCAGTTGTTATTTCTAAATTCACAAAATGATAATATTTGTAATTTTGTTTGAACCTTTAGGCACAATATTTTCACATTATTAATGGAAACTCATGTGCAAACTTATTTCGCAGAAAACAAACTGAATATACATGTAGATCAACATAATTGTAAATATTAATCAAACTAATTATATATAAATTCGTGGTCGAATCGAAATATTTTCCGATTGAAGGTTAGATATAACGGTACAAACGATATGTCGTCCCCATGCGTGTTATCATACGTATGAACTCGTTTAATTTACACGCATCAACTTTCTGTATTACGACTTTCTTTTCACATGACCTTTTTGATATGCGTATTATTACATGGTTAAGACTGACGATGTACCATGGACAAGTCGTAGTAAAATGAATATTCTGTTCTGTTCTTTTCNTGAAGGTTAGATATTGCGGTACAAACGATATGTCGTCCCCATGCTTGTTATCATACATATGAACTCGTTTAATTTACACGCATCAACTTACTGTATTACGACTTTCTTTTCACATGACCTTTTTGATATGCGTATTATTACATGGTTAAGACTGACGATGTAGCATGTACAAGTCGTGGTAAAATGAATATTCTGTTCTGTTCTTTTCATATGCTTGACATCAGCCTTCGCGGGAATGTTTGTCATCTTAAATGACTGTTCTAGTTCATCCAGTGATGCGTTTAGGAAATCTTTCAGAGGATAAACGAGATCACCGATATCGTTTTGCTAGTAATTGTTTTTCGATTTTTCTGTCAGACGTTAATTGTATTCAAATCACGTTCGTTCGAGGATGCTTCGGTGAGACACAGCAATGCTAAATTTGTAAACCCGATAAGTGAGCTTTTAGAATGAATAAACATATATTGTTTCCCAAATTGCGTTGTTCAAACGATTTTTTGAACTGGAAAACTCATATGTGATTGACCATTAATCGGCTTTATGTACATGTGTAAGCGTATGTAATTCCACTTTCAATACATTCTATATTTATAAGGAATACATTCTGCTGGTGTGGTTGCTTATGTTATTCTTTATTCTTGCATTATACAAACCCGATAAAGGATATACTGCACGTGTTCATATAATGGTGTTATGCAATCACTGAATGCAATAAGCGCAACTTAATCCATACATCATAAGGTAATTCCACCATATTGATCTGTTTAAGCAGTAACGCCAACATTACAAATCGTTAAAGTTTAAAACAATGATGTGCAAATAATAAGATCGACGCAACTGTTGTGGTAATGTAAGCTATTAACGTGGTTATTAACATCATATATAGCGTGGTTATTATTTATTTTTTAAGAACGCTTAGCGCAACTACAGCTTATCCGATGCGAAACATTATGAAAACGCTCGTTCGATCACTTACGCTAACGGTTCTATTGTACCACCAAAATCGAGCAAAATAAAAATTGTTTGAATCGCGTAAAATGATGCAAAACAGATAAAAAGAAACTAAAGTGTAATAATCAAAATGATTAATATAGTCGTTGTTTTTACACAGATCGCCCATTAACTTAACAAAAGCCTTAGGGTAATTATCAGATCCCATTTACTCATTTTGTATGAAAACAATGTTAACATGACATTATTAAGAAATGCCATTTGTTAAAAAGTGCATGTGAAAACACTGTCTTAATTTGGTTATTATATGTTGCTGTGAAACAAAAGAGAGCGAATCACAATGGGTAATAACATAATAAGCACTGACAATTTGTGAATTTTCCGATGTTGGTGTATTAATGGGTTATGATTTTATAAGCACTTCCAATGCATTTGTTAATTATCCGATGTCGGTTTATGCATATAAAATGACGTTCTTAGAACTTACAAATCATTCGTGAATTATCTGATTTTGGTGTATTAATGGGTAATGCTGTTAAAAGTTATATCAATTCATTTGTGAACTTTGTGAACTATCTGATGTCGTTGTATTGATTGGTAATGTAGAAATAAACACTTTCAATTTATTTGTGAACTATCCAATGTCGGTGTATTAATGGGTAATGGCGAAATGAGCACTGTCAATTTATTAACTATCCGATGTAGGCGTATTAATGGGTAATAACGTAAATAGATATCCGATGTGTTTATATGATTCATTACACAAGTATATGGAATTCAAACGATTAAAAAAAATATTCTTAATTTCGAATACATTTTTTATTAACAAACCATCAGGTACATGCCAATACAAACCGTATTGTAAACCGATACGCCATTGTCTTGACTTCCTTCGTTCCAGCTTTGCATTTGTGCATTGATAAATTGAAATAATTTTATATTTTTTTTCTGGTTTATGTTTTCCTTGTTATATAGTTTTTTTCATTGTGAACTTTTTTCGGTTTCTAATTTAAGATGTGATGCAGGTTCAAGCGGCTTATGGTGTGCACTGACCGTTATAATTTCGGGGGCTGCAGATGTGTCGTTTGTGTTTAGTGCTTGAATGTTGTATTTCTGATGTTTGTGCATGCATTTGGTGAAAAAGTGCTCTTTGTTGATTCTCTCTCGTTGTCGCACCGCGTTTTCATTTTAGCTTTTTTACGTTGTGTTGTTACAAACATTTTCTTCCGAAAACAACTGTCTTATTTCAGTTGTCTGAGGTAAAACAATCAAAATGATTAAACACGAACAAATCCTTTTTTAAGAAATGGTAACAAGACTAGATTGTCACAGGTGTCGTATAAAAACATTTTATGTATATTTATGTAATAGAAAATCAATTGAATAAACATCTGCTTCAACAATTACATAACAATTTTATTAGAGAACATTTTTTCATCGACCTAAAGTTCAATATGTAAGCAATTTATTCCACGCTTCGTCTACACAAATGGATCAAAACTGCTTTATTACGAGTCATTTAAATAAGAAATTAACGTTTGCGTTTAAATTTACTAATATTTAACGACTTATCTAAACGTATTTTAGGCTTCACAACATATATTCGTCAAATAGTCCGCCTGGCTTTTTTTCTTGACTATGTGACACTGTTTTACATCATTATTAAGTACACATACCACATGTGCTGACCGATATTTGCTTATATAGATTTACTAGATATACTTAATCATTTTACACGAGAAAAGACGAATGCATGATTGCAAACTAATTCTTGACTATGGCGTTTGTTTAATAACAACAATTCCCCATGTGTAGTATTTTCGTCAACACGCTACCATCATCATCAATTAAATGCACATGTTTGACTTCACCATTTCATGACCTGGTAAATTGACAAATATAGTTTCATCGTTGGTTTGCTAAGATAATTAACGTATATCTATTTATAAGGATGGAGGTTAAGAATTACTTCCATTCATCTTGAAACTATATTTAGGTTTTAAATCAGGTTTAATATCACATCGTGCATTGTATTATTTATTTTATGTTTTGTGTGGAATAATGAAAAATTCACGCTATTGAAAGCAGTTTCCTTAATGGTTAAATACTAATAGATAAGCAATATGCAGCACAACAACGTTATTCGCAGTTGTTGTTTCAAATTGCCAATTACACAATTTTATTCTGATACTTTTATGGTTTATGATGGTCCGATATGACTTTCAATACGTTTTATCATGATCCCTTATGCAAGCGGCATTGCAAGGTTTTGCGATAATTACCACTTTATCAGTTCCAGGCCTACACGAACGTCATGAAGATAAGGCAGTATATTGAAACCTTTCACTTCGAGTACCTATTTATATTTTGTCTTGGAAAGTTTATGTTTGAATAATGTAATTTTATTTTAATAATATTTGACAAGATCAGCGAATATGTATGAGTTACAATACATTAAGATGTTATAACGAATCGTATATAATTATATATCTTTTATTTAGCGCCAACACTGTAAAGTTAACAGCTGGTAATACTTATGATCTGAATATTTGTAAAAAACAAAAAACAAACAACAAAAAAACATTTCCATAATAAGCATAACCCGTCCGCAAAACAAAACATAAAATTTAATGTATTGAACAAAAAACGTTAATACATTCATTCTTTGTCCTCCAAGTTAGTACCTTGCACTTAAGAAAATATGACACTAGCGTGTTCATATAGAAAAACAATTTTCATTCCAGTAAAGCAATCTAGTACATATAACGTATACCGGCGAGCTTTGGTTAACACAAATTCAGTTAATTCAATAATGTAGTATAAATCAAAAGCACGTTAACTCGAAAAATCGGTATTTGATGACTTAATATTCGCAATATAGATCCTCCATGTATCATTACTTAACGTTACGCATTCCAACAATTGTACAAGACATTCATGACAAAAATGTTAGTCCCCCGTCAGTAAGCGCTTAGAGATATAAATGGAATAATCTGACAATCAGTATAAAAAACGTTATCTAGTTGTCAATACTATTGGCATGGTGATCGACACGCTATCGTACAAGACGCTGACCTGTTATAATCCAATTCATTAACAACAACTGCATCGATATGAGCTGTTATTCGTTTACACAATATTTTTTGTCGTTTTATATGAGGTTTTGAATCAACAACAGAAATGTATGGACTTGGATCATACAATCCAAATAAGCATCTACCTAATATCGAAAGTGCCAAAGCAATTTTCAAAGTGACACTGGGTCCGCTTTAAACCGATTGGCATAAACTACACAGAGACGGTCGTTTATGCGCGTGTGTTTGACCTAAACAAAGACATAAAGCTGAATCAATAATCATATGATATGAATAACACAACTCCAGAGACAATTCACTACATTATCAAAACCCGTCTTATATCCATAAAACAGCCCAAATACTTCCAACTGATTCCAGGAAGTAAATACATCGTGTTATATATACGTTTATAGAACGTAAGTTAGTTCGGAAATCGTTGATGATTTGGACAAATCTGTGATTTTCTAGCAGGGAAACACATCACAGACTTTTTAAGGTTCGTTTTATGCGACAACACTTTGTCATATCTGCGGACGTTTCTTCAACCGTGGACATTGTTTAACTATCAAAACATTTAGATACATGTACCGAGTGATTTCGCTTTATGTTGAGGAAGGTCAACCGTGATGGGAAAATGTAAGTTAGTTGTAAGAGCATTAGAAAAACTAGTTAGTTGGGACTTAACTTAAATGCCCTGTTATACTTCGATAAAATCAATTATACGTCAGCAAATGGCATTTAAACTCACAAACGCCAACGCCAAAGTTATTTAATGCAACTATTGTACTGTGTGATATGTTTAATATTAAAGTTGCTGTTGAAAAAACTACTTCGGGTGAATGGATGATTAGTCATTGTAATTGATAATAAAGTGAATGCACAACTGAAAACAAAAATAAGGTTAATAACCAACAGAAACATTAAAACAGGTAAACCAAATGACGTCGGATTAACTTCACTAACATTGTTCGTGTGGAAAATGTTTATGTTGTTTTGGGGTTTTTGCAGAGTAGTTGCAATAGCATGGCCATCTAGATGAACATTATAAAATCGGTATGTTTAAACAGTGTTTCTGGATTATATGAATGTTTATTTATATATGCATCGTTGTTTAGGCAATGAACAGTTGCAGAGCACATTGCAGGACAATATTCATTGTGCATTAATCAGTAAAATCGAGTCTATTGATTCAAATGTCAGTGATAAATCTGATGCGTGTTAATGTCTTATCGACGGCTCAGCCATTGTCACAACTGAAAACCGTTTCATCTGTTTTTATTGGCACGAAGCTTAGCTTTTAAATAAGTCACGTTACTGGCCTCCACTACGAGAGTAAGGGAGAGTAAATTTGTTAAAGAGATTTTTACAAGAAGGGGAATGTTTATTTGAATCGATATGCATTCATTTTAACAACAGTATGTTTTACAGTGAAGATTGATTCAATCGTTTTTGCTCGAGAAAACTCATACGATGAACTAAACAATCAAACATTCAGAAGAACCCTATACGATCATGATCTTGCGTTCTAATCCTTTTTTTGGAACAACATGACTCAGTTGTAACTGCATATTCTATGCAAATGTATACCATGTTTGTCGTGAAATAAAATATGTGCAAACTAAACAATCAAACTTTTATATTATGTACAACCAATGTTTTTATTTAAATTGGTTGCGCTAATTAATCGGTATTACATTGAAACAAAATATAATGAATGTCGTTTCAAAATACTACTCTGACGAACTAAACGTTATGCTAGTTTCAATGTGTTGGTTAACATTTAGTATTACACTTATAAAATAGTAAAGGTGATATCCCTTTTAATGCTGCAGTGGTCAGTTGTTTTGACGTTTTAACGATACAGATCTGGGCAGTATTTTTTCTATTTTTAAAGTGTAAGTTAACTTGATTTGCTGGCTGAGTGTAAACACAACTTTACTTTGTACACAAATGTTATGGGGTTTATTTTATGAAATGAAATGTATTTTTAAACTAACAATGTGTATAAATATACATGAGGCAAGCTTAAGTCAGTGGTCATTAGTGCGTTCTAAAGTGATTATCGCTATTTTTAAAGTCAATGTTTGCATTTTGCTTTCAGTGTATTCTATTCAATCCGCCTTTATAACACACAATGTTTGCCGAACAATTAACGAATGTCATTAGAATGCATACTGCTCATGAATAGGGCTTATTATTATGTGATAAGTATTCGACATAAAAGCAAAAAGCTTGAAACTCAATGCAATAAAGCGTATACGATATTCAGTACATGCCGGAACTATGTAACATATGTATGTTTTTCTTGTATTATATATAATAACGTTTATTGTCTTGTTATTCGTAATCGAGGATTTGAGTTGGGACAAATATATACCAGATTACTTGGTATGTAATGATATTTGTAACTTTTTATACGATATATAATCATATTTATTAGATACGTTAACTAACTTTGTACTTCGTAAACGCTTGCTGCATATATGTCTTCACATGAACATACACATCTGATGAACAAACATGTTTACAAAGAAAAAAGTAATGTCTTAATAAGCGAGGTATAAACAATATACACTAGCGGATGTATATACTGCATAAGCTATAGATTGTCTTGCTGACTAATACATTAGTTTGTCTACACGCACTCCATCATAATATGTGTTCGTTAAATTAAATTAAAATAACGTAACTGGGTGAAATTGTTTTTGTTGACAAGTCGCGAACAATGAAAGCAAAAACTACGCATTTAACAGACGAGAACGCACGCTATAGCACTTATGCCAATGTTTCAAATATAACGCCAACCATTAAAATTAATCAATATCCGCATTGTTTACTGTTCAAGAAGATAATTCGAAATATTTGTTCAGTTATAGATTGTGATGATAGTTTTATTTGTATAGCATTTGATACAAAACTTTTTAACAAATGCAATTATGAAATATATCATACACAATACCTCTGACAATGAATATATGAATAATTCGTTACTTCTGGCTACATTTTTACATAGACGATGATTTGTAAATAGTGGGCGATTAAAAGCTAAGATACATAATAGGTAAGAACAATATTAAAAAACAAAACAACTTCGAATTATGAAATAAAGAACCGATGTGTGTAGTGCTCATACTAAAGTTCTTCCCAAGTGAACTATATTATCTCTTTTTTTCCAAAACCAAATGAACCTTAGGATGTTCTGACACACCACGTACAATATTCCTGTAATGCAAACCAATTTGTTTACCGATCTTAGGTGAATAGTGTTGTACCACAGTCGTAATGTTTGCTGAAGAATTCATTTCAAGCGTTCGAATAATTATATAATATTACATGTGTTGTTGCATACAATATCCATGTATGTAATCCGAATTCCATTTATCTTAACATTCGTTACATAGCGTAGTTATAGGTACTAAATGTGTCGAGGTAAT